>DWAP01002429.1:0-13537 GCA_018230625.1 Heliconius eleuchia | reverse complement strand
AACAATTTCAATTGGATTCATTGAAATCAATTAAAAATTTAAAATATTTTTGTATCGTAAAATAAATTATCTAATGTATTATATTTTGCTTAGACTTATTTAAAATATTATGAAAGTGGATGTAATCAATAATAATTTAATATTTATGGAGAGCATCCTTTACATAGAATTAAGATTAACTCACTTTCAATTCGTTATCTAACTAATGATACGAAAATTAATAGAAGGATATTATTTAATAAAATAATATCTGATTACTATAATACAGTGTGGTTTACGAATACGAATAATTATTATTAATAAATTACATATTAAATAACCAATATTTTACTTCTTTCACATTATCATTCTACATTCAACAATGAGTGGTGTATACAACAACACACACAGATAAAGCACTAACACAACAAGCAGCCGTAAAATCAAATGGATCATCGAGTTGAAAAAGAATCCATTTTTTGCTGGGATTGTTCAAAATCGAAGGCACATGTCAGATGACGTCACTGCTCCCGCCAAAACCAGTTTCGCGCCAATTCGCAGCTGTCGACGGCAAAGCGGTCGGGCTGCAAATAATTTACCCTTTTTACTTTATTTTACTTCGCCGGCCTCGAGCCTTCAGCCTCCGAGATACACCGTTACCTCTTCTAATTGTGGACTTTGCTTTTTATCACATCAATTTGGTCTTTAATACCTGGAAGATATCATGTTTAGTTTGTCCAGACTTATCACGTTTTATATCGTGTTTGTGAGTGAGTGAGTCACTGGCGTTCCCACGTTAAAAAATATCCGACGCGCTCATAAATTCGGATTTGAAATACATTTAATCCGTAAAATAATTCAATTAACTAGTTGATCCGTTGATCCGTATGTTTTTTTAATCTCAGTGTCAATATTGGTTCATCAGGTATTGTGGGTCTGTGAGTATCTTTAAAAATTTAGAAAATTGATTGGAGATTAAAGAATTAACTATTATGTACCTTTTATGTTGCATAAAATCAGTAAACATCTAACAGAAACGTTTCAGTACAATAATACCATGGGCGTAGCGTATATGACTGGGAGCTCAAGTCGGCAGTGCCATCCCCAGAAATCTGTTGCCCATTCCAAAAAAAAGGGAAAATTTAAAATACATGAGGTACAAAAAAGATCAGTACAAAGCTAAAGTCAAGAAGTTTTTGACAATTTCATTTCATTACATTTTCGCCCTTATTATTTACATTATTATTGAAAAAAAACATCTAATAGTTTTTATTTTACTTGTCTTCCCTGTAGCTACATATACATCAATACCATCTTTACAGTGTTTTACTTTGAGTGTTTCGACATATACTGAAACTGAACTTATTTATACATGATCAAAGCGCTTAGATAAGATTTGGCGACACATCATGAATAGAATTCTCTATAAATCGCCGATATAGGTCACCACTGTTAGCTAGACTTCCTGTTGGTAATCGCGAAAATAACTACGGTTGCACACTTGCCACATCACTCATACCTTGCAAGTATTTAAACAGCCGTTAAGGTCCTAGATTGCATTTTATAATTACATAATTTGACTAGTTGTGACATGTCTAAAAGTATGCAATGATTCTAAACTCAAAACTTCCACTGACAATAAATATATTAGAAATATTTGTTACATGGTAACGTAAATTGTGATGATGAGTTACGAATTACGATTTATATCTCAGTATAAAATGTCTCGAAAATTAAGTAATGCTGCGATATTACGATTGTAATTTTAATCTATATGACTATTCTATATTAGAAAAATGTACAACTTAAAATTATGTAAAATTATTAAAATTGAATTACCATTTTAATAAATCATATTCGATTATTATGTATTCTATTTAATATTTATAAAAAAACATAATATGATTAAAAGGCAAGCTTCTCACAAAGAGGTGAAATTCTAGTCATTAAATAAACAAGTTCGGACAGCTTTCATTGGATGAAAGTTTTCAAGAGTGACTGACGGCTGGCATATATCACGTTAGTTGGCAGGTTCATCGGTTCATACTTTGTTGTACGAGGACTAGTATGCTTTAATATAATAAAAAATAAATAATAAATCAGCTTCACTCTGTACCGCCGCACACAGCAGGGTAGGCAGAGGGAACCTAGTGTTAAGACAGTCCGTTCCCCACTTTCCGCCGAAATTTGGAGGCATTGCATATTGAGTGGTGGAAGACAGCCACGCTTTTGCCTCGACATCAGAGCGAAGAAATAGAAATATGAATTTAAATAAATATTTAATTTCCTCGAGTGGGGATCGAACTCACAACCGTTGGGCTACGGTTACACCCTTGTGCCCCTGGGCCACGACGGCCTCAGTTTAATATTATGTAGATACATAATTAAACTATAACTTATTTTATGACCTTAAAATATTGTAGGCCAGTCGTATCGCCGGGGCACAAAATGTGACTGTAAACTCGACAGGTTGTGAGTTCGATTCCCACTCGAAAAAAATCTATTTAATATTTAAATTTTATTCGCTCTGGTGTCGCGGCAATAGCGCGGCGTGTCTTCCACCACTCAATATGCAATACATCCAGAATTCGGCGGAAAATGGGATACAAAGTGTTTTGACACTAGGTTCCCTCTACTTATACTGCTGTGTGCGGGATATAGCATGAATTGCTCATTTCCTCTAGTGAAAATCAAACCCAGAACCTGTCGCAATCACCCAGTCACAGTACAGTCACACGATTGTGCCCCTGCGCCACAACAGGCCTTAACGTGTCGCCATGAACCTATTCAAACTTGAAATTTATCGAAGCAGTGATTTTCTCGAGAAGACACTATACAGCTTTCTTAATAACCGGTATTATAGTTGATGGAAATTGGAAATTTAACACCTTATAAGTAACAGCGATGCGTAAATAATTAACTCGACATTTAAACTATACGAACTCGTGTCATGTAAAATTAAGATAAATTGTATGAAATATGCTCATTCGCTTGAGGATATTATGGAATATGCAGATCATGTCATATATTTCAAGCAAGCAAGATATCATATAAAACATGAAAATGGCGGCCTCGAATTATTAATAAAATATTAACCTGATATTACAAAACACGACATGTGTTTGACATGTGATATTTAAATTGCAAAAAAGGCGGAGGCAAGGGAAGACTTCGGTTGACCTTCGAGAACACAGTATTCGTGGAAGGTCACGTAAAAAGCATGACGACCTCACGGAGGACATGTATGTAGAGATTGATGAGAAAGAGGTATGCAGAGAGGGGCAATAGCTAGATGATAGACAGTTCTCAAAAAGGCTTAATATCACATACACACACATGGACACACACAATAAAAACATACACACAATACATAATAAAAAAATAATTAGACTGAATAATCTATAAACTTGTCAACATACAAAATGCTTACCGACAATCATAATTTTGTGATAAATTATTTCACGTCAGTATGGCCTTCACCAGTAAACATCACTCTAATGGGGCTGTAGGTACGACAGCAAACGAGTGGAAAGCTGCGCATATTAATCTTTGCATAATATGATTGCACCCGTTACGACTTTTACTTTCTGCGGGCCGGTCAGCTCGGTTAAGTCAGTTGCATGGTTCAGTTGAAAACATGTGAAAATCCATTGTAGAACTTTCTTTAGGTCATTGAGGCGCAGTAGCATATTGTAAATGAAGCGGTTGTGGGCTCGATTTCCACTCTGGAGAATGAATCATTTAATATTTTCATTTTCTCGCTCTGGTAATAAGATAAAACGTTGTTAAGTTTCGCTACTCGACAAGCAATGTCTTGAAAATTCGCTGAATAGTTGGGAAATGGAGTGATGACCTTTGGTTCCCGTTGTCTTCGCTGCTGTATGCAGTGACACACTAGGTGTATGCAACGGTACAGCGGGAAGAAAAAAAAATATTTTAATGTTCCGAAAAATACCGTAAATGCACAGCGAAGTGTAAACAATTTGAATTTAGGGTATTTTTCGGAAATTTATCTATTCCATTAAATACTATTCAAAAAAATTCAAGCAATAACGATAAACCACTTTAGTATAAAACTTTATATTCCTATGTATGGGATACAAACTTAAAATCATCGTTTTCATTCAGACACTACGATACTGTAAATTATATACTAGCGGGCGCGCGCGGCTTCGCCCGCCTATTTGCACCCATAGGGGTGAATTCTAAAAAAAACCACGAAGCATATTTTCAATAAAATATTTTTAACAGTCTGAATTTAAATTGTTATAAACATCGGTGGCGATTTAAAGTTTTTTCCATATTTCTTTTTTTTTTTCAAATTTTATTAAAATCGGTGCCGATTTAGATTTTTTCCATACCCCTATTTCATCCCTTTAGGGTTAAAATTTTACAAAATTCATTTTGAAAAATTATTATTATGAAAATAAACATCTGTCCAAATTTCACGTTGCTACCATCAGCGATTACGGCTGTGTGTGCGTCTTACCTCAGTCAGTCAGGTACATGTCCTTTTATATATATAAACAAGGCCTTTTATATATATAGATGCTAGTGATATAATTATTCTATGCAAAAATTATCTGTATCAAAAATAACAAATATCATTTTAAATAAAAAAATATGCATTAACTTTGCAAATATTTTTTATTCTACTCTCATTTTATCTATTAAGATGGTGCTTAACCTAAATTGGCCCCGTATTGAATTATATTTCTATACCTAATGAATAGATCTCCATATCATTATAAATTCAGTCGTCAATGGTCATTGTTAATAAATATGTGGGCGTAGCCAGCTGTGCCGATTTGGTATTTCTCGCCAGATATTACAATATCATATGACCATTTTGTAGCAAATTAGATACCATGTAGATATAGAATGTTAATATTTGCACTCTATTTAATGCTCGTAAACCAGACAACATAACACGTATTACAAAAAATTATAAAAAAGTTATATTTTAGCAAATAAGTCCCCAGCGTTCGTTTCGAAATTCTATCAAAAACATAACTATATAACAAATATTTTTTTTAATGTAATCTTCATTACATCTTAAGGACAAACTTGTGCTCAGAGTTGCAAACCTCAGCAAAGCAAAATACAGCAAATGAAACAAAAAAAAACAATAGAAAACAGTAAAATACAATAATTCAACTATAAAATATTAATTATTATTACTTTTAAATTTGTCATGAAAATGAAAATAAAGTGACAAAGACAAGATCTAACCAAAACATTATTAATTTTATTAAAATTATTAACTTTGTCAACGTTTGTTTGTGATGTACTTAGTAAATTTTTCAGAGTTATGTACATAAAAAAACGTAATTAAAGATTACGATAAGATCACTTCGCTATTCGTCTGCTCCTATGTATGTCTGTTAAGACTGTTTATCTCAAAATCGTGTAAATTTACAACTTAAAAAGTTGTCATAAATATTAAATAACTAGATTTATGGCCTCTTGGACTTTAAAAAATTAAAAGTTAACGGAACCTGAAAAGTACAAACGTTTACTGTTTTTGTTGCATTTTGTATGAAATAAACAGTATGCACACAGTTTATTTCAGGGTACTTTCCATGGACCTAATTTTATAAAGTGACAACATACGATAAAAACGAAGGAAATAAAAAATGGAACTTTTATTTTTATTTAATGTTTCCTGCTTGGTGTTAAGGTTCTCTGTTTCTTTACCCAACGCTTGAGGCATCGCGTGTGGCAAACCCGCGCTTTGCCAGAACGAAGAAATTAATGAATGAAAATATGAAATATTTCATATCTCGAGTGGGAATCGATCCCACAACCGTTGCGTCTATATCTACATGTTTCATCAATTCATTCTTAAAAAACGTCTATCTCGCTTTTTGGATTTTTTTTATTAGGTAACAAGAGTGTAATTTCACAATTATACAATTTTAATAATAACGAAAATAATATAATTGTACGTGAAATGAAACGTAAAACCGGTACACCGCACTGTTTATACTATCTACTCTGTGTCCGTATCAACCAATAGAAAGCGGCTTTGCTTCATACACGCACGAACTTCGGACCCAACATTGTGTGACGTTTTGATTCATAATCTGTGCTTCTATTTTACCAATGACGTCCATTTTGACAAGAACAACACGTGAACATGTGTATTGTTTAATCAAAGTTTTTACTTAATATTTATATGAAATGGCTATGTTAGCGGGCCCTCGTCGTAAGCAAAAAGTAATTAACTTACGTGCAAAAAATAACGCCTGGAGTAGTGATGTAAATAAATTTGGTCAACGAATGCTAGAAAAGATGGGATGGAGTTCAGGAAAGGGGTTAGGTGCGAAAGAAAATGGTATAGTTGAGCATGTAGTGGCCAGATACAAAAACGATGAAAAAGGACTTGGATTTGAGGACAAAAATGACCAGTGGACAAAACATGAAGATGATTTTAACGCTTTACTTGCAAATTTGTCGAATGGTAAGTTCAAGTACTATGATTACTATGTTTATTTTTGTAAGATTATAAAAATTATGATATGTTTATTTGTGTAAGATTTTATTAGTGATTTTTTTATATCAATATATTATTTTGTACTGTCTCTCTACAAACATTTATGCAACTAATAGTTGATAAATATTTATCAAAGTTTATTATTTTTAGGGGATGACAATAAAGAAAGCTTACATAGTGGTGTTTCCTTAGAAGTGAAATCAAAAAAGAGTAAAGCTCGCATTCATTATCATAAATTCACCCGAGGGAAAGATATATCTCGTTATAGTGAAAAGGACTTGGCAAACATTTTTGGGAAAAAAAGTTTTAAGGAAAATGAAGAAGAAGAGCCTATCAAGGAAGATATTAAAAAATCTGAACAAATTTTCACAGAAAAGGGTAATATGGATGACTATTTTAAGAATAAAATGGCTGCTATTAAATCTAAAAGCAAATTACTCAATATAGAAAATAAACAACCTTTCGATGAAGAAATATCTGATTTTGCTTTTAAAGGATTTTCAAATACTCTAGATAATGAGGTTAATAATGAAGATATAAATAACTGTGACAACCAGCCATTTTCATTTTATACTACCAATAAAAGTAAACAATGCTTAGTTGAAGAACCTCAAGTAGATGTACAGACTGAAAATGTGATTAAAATTAAGAAAAAGAAAAAATCTAAGAAAGACAATATTCCGGAAGAGATAAATCACACTCCACAGCCATTGTCACAAGACATTGAAAATAGTGAAGAAGTTATAAAAAAGAAAAAATCAAAGAAGAATAAACATAAGTTACAATTAGAGGAACAAATATATGAACCTGTTGAATTAAAGAAAAAAAAGACACATAAAAAAGATCAAACTAAAATTGAAGAGGAAATGCAGGAAGAAACAGAATGTCATGAGGATTATGTACCAAAAAAAAAGAAAAAACGAAAAAATAAAGATCATAAAAATGAATAATATATAATAACAAAATAACTTAGTTTTTTTAGTATCATGTTTTGTTCCACATATAGCATGAAAGGACATAGAATTAAGACATTACATGCTCCATTTTTCTCTTTCTGTTTGAGACACTATATGTTAAGAGTGCTACAAAAATCAATGCTGTTCTTTATCTTAACATACCATAACAAAAAGAGAATAATTTATTCCCTGAGCGGGGATTGAATTACTTATGGTTCCTATTGCTTTTGCAGTCAAGACATTGTCATATAGCCCCATGACAGTTACATCTTATTACTATTGATTTAACATATTTATTATGAGGCCAATGTTTCTTACAGTCTGAACAGAAAGAATGGATGTGGGTTAGATTTCCACTTGAAGGAATTGATTACATTTTTTTAACATTTTTAAAATATTATTCATAATTTCTTATTAGCCATAATTTCGACATAGCCTGATGAGAACGTATGGTTTAGTGGTTTAGTGGTTTGTTTTCAGGAGGGTAGAGTCCGAGTCCCGCTACATTCAAATATTTACATGTTTTCTAAGGTTAATTAGGTACATATTTTTTTAAAGTGTTGAATTCCATAACACATCAATTTCTCAAAAATAGGGAAATGAATTGTATGAATGCTATATGTGAGATATAGCTAATTTTGTCTTATTCATTTTTTGTTTAAACAAACTTAACATTTTCTTCATTTTATAAGCAACTTTTTGCCATGTTTATTAAATATTTGTTTTATCCACTAATAAAATTTGGAAATATCAAAACATTTCGTTAAAAACATAATTTATGAAAAATTATATAATATTAATAAAACATTAATGCAATTAACATTATCATCAAAAAAATATAGTCTTCCATGCGCATAAATTGTATATTTAAATATATATTTACCAAATTAACTCAACAGAACGTAATAAAATATATTGGAGCGAGTATCCGATTTACATGTCGGCGGGTCGTTGGCAGGCGGCGGCCATTTTCTCATTGATATTGCGCAGTTGGTATTATATGCGTAGTGCTGTAGAATGTAATATATATAAATATCGAATAAAAATCTACTGGTTTATGTAATTTATTAAATTGTAGAGTGTGACATAACTATTCGGCGTGTAATATAACCAAATTTCTTCTAGTGAAGATACAAGATTAGAAATATAACCTCAAAATTAGGAAGTGAAATAATAATTGTGACATTTTCGATAGTTTTCGATATACAATCAATATACGTATTGCCATCACTATGCAAAGTTTTAATCAAATATAGACTGTCAAATTTGTCAAATGGCACGTGCTGTTATTATTGTGCTTTTTATTTAACTTTTAAGCACATCACATTGCTAAAAACTAGAAGCCAGCATACTATCTTATCATAAAAATAACTCAACAATTGATTGAATTGTGTGAAATGGTTGTACAGTTAGGGTCTGAGGCACCAGAGGAAACTAGGATCCAAAAACACACGTTAATGGAATCGAAAAAATATATTGTTTTTAAAAATCATGTGCGAGAAATAAAAGAACAACCAGCTAAAATTAGTAATATTAAAAATGTCACAGAACGTACTAAAAAAGAAACAAGAACTGTAGAGAAGAAACAATTAAAACATAGATCATCGTCTCCAGAAAGCAGTCAAATAATTTCTTCCATATCCAATGAAGATTTAGAAGAATTAAAAACAGTTTACAAAAATTGCAAAACAGTTATAACAAAAATTGAAAAAAAATATGGACATTTACTCGATTTAGATGATCAAAATGTGTTTACCAGTTGTAAAAGGAGAAAACTTAATTCCAATGACATCCATTACCAGGAATGTAAATGTGCCCCTAATAAAAAGATTTTATTTACAGAAGATGGTGAAAATTTATCGCAAGTAGAGACAAAATTGGAAAACCATATATGCAGTCACAATAATTCAAACTACAGTAAAAACAAATATGGACATTTAAATGAACATATTGAAATTGATTACGAGACTGTTGAACCAATTTTGCCAGAAACTATACAAGAGCTGACAGAAATTTTAAAAGATCCTAAAACACAAGCAACCCTAAGGAATAAAGTTATTAATAAAGTGAAATACTTGCGTTATGAAAATCTTAATACTATCCGATTTAATAAAGAATCTTTAGTACATCAATTGAAATCAAATCCTGAAGAAGTTATAGACTTTAAAGGCACCAATATTTCAAATTTAGAAGGATATCCAACCAAATAAATTATTTGACATATAAGATGATATTTTATTTTGTACACATTGTTGTTAAAGGGAACACTGTCAGGTTTTTGAGGCATCCAAGAGTTAAGAGATTCCTAGACTATTAAAAAAGCAAATTAAATGAAAAATATTGTATTAAGTTTAAACTCATTACTTGTTGGGCACTTGTCTATCACTTGTAATCAATTAATTATAAGTTATTATTTTAATGAATTTTTAAACCCTTAAAAACTTCCGAAACTTGATTATATTCATCTTTTAGTGATTTATTTACCAAATATTTTGAATTATTATTTGCAAATAACATTAAAGTGTCAATATTAATAATACACTACAGTTCAGTTCAATTCTGTGAAATTTTATTATGGTGTTAAGCGTTTGAGTGCAAGCATTTATTGACTAGATTCCAAATTTCATTTTATTTCCTTGCACTGGTAACAAAGCACGACATTGAGTTGATACATTCAACTCTAGAGTCAAAAATTGTCAGTTTGTTTGGAAACCAAGTGTCTAAACACTGGTTTCTATCTTCCTCATTTGCTATACAGATATGAAATACCGTACAAAGCTAGAAAAAAAGTGCACTAGTTGAGCTCGGTAAATATATTTTTTAGATACTGCATATTATTTTCTGAACTCTGTAAATATAACTGTTTCACATTATTAATTAATGTCATATTTATGAATTTAAGCAACTTACTGACTTTACAGAATAAATTGTATTTTAATACAGAATATGACATATTTTAATATTTCAAGACATTTAATTTAATTACATTTAATAGACAAACCTTGAATATACACTAGCTTTTAATCTGCAATTGAACCTGGCCATTAGGTAAGTGAGTGAGTTGGGCTGCTAGTCTCACATTAGGTCTTAATTTTTTTATATTAATAAAGATTTTTTTTATAATCTTCATAGACTTTCTCAGGTGGTATATTAATATTTTATAATTTGATTGGGTTGCCAAGATAAACCATATCAGTCCAGGATCAGAAATTTAGGCTTCCAAATAAATATTTTATTATATATTGCTATATAATAAAAAATATTTTTTGTGAAAAGCAAAAGAAACAAAATAAATATTATTGTCTTGTTATTTATATAAGGACATATTTATTTCAGTTTATATTCAATGTACCGAAATGACTCATTTACATTTCTATTGAATATTTTTTTAAGATTAATCGTATTAATATTTTTTATTGAAAGTAAATTCAAAATTTATTTACGACCAAAAGATTTCTTTAACAAATAACTACACCATAATTTAAATATTAATCTCAACTAGTAGTTGAGTAGTCGTGTTCTAATAACATTATCATTTAAAGAGGATATTCATAAATTAAAAACTAAAGTTTCTGTTAAGAGAGACCGTTTCTAAGATGCGTGCGCAAAGAAAGACGAAAATTTTAAAAATCATTACTTTCAACTACCGACGCGCTAATTTCAAATACGCCATGAGGATATAAGTTTACACTTTATTTATTAAATGTATGATATTCATTATTGAGTCCAGTCGTGGCGCAGGGGCACAAAGTGTGACTGTAAAATCGACTGGTTGTCGGTTCGATTCCCACTCGAGGAAATGAAATATTTATTTACAAATGTAAAATTTTATATTTTCATTTCTTTGCTCTGGTGTCGAGGCAAAGCGCGACGTTGAGTTCCACCACTCAACACACAATGCCTCCAGAAATCTGCGGAAAATGGGGAACGGAGCTTCTTAACACTAGGTTCCCTCTGCCTACCCTGCTGTGTGCTGGATACAGCGTGAAGTTTATTCAATTTGATTTTTTATATTCATTATTTGTTCTTTTGTTTATATTACCATACAAACGTGTGTGACAAAAACTTTATTCAATATACCTACTACAATCGCTGACATGTGTCGCATTATAATTTAGTATATCGATTCAACACGCCAATATATTCTTTAGTTATTAAGCTTATAGTCTTTGTTTTTCCATTAAATTTAGTATAACTACGAAGCATAGAATTTACATTGTCTGTAAAGTGAGCCACTAATACCTTCGGTCGTGGTATGCGTTTATAATATAATTAACACCCTATAGTCTCCACAATAGGGTCTCTTTTAACAACATATGCAAAGTGGCTCGCCATGTATAGGATTGCGGGTTGAATAACGATGCCGTACAATGTTTACTGCGTACGCGACAGCTTTATGAAATAGCTGGAATTCGGTTTGAGGTTTTCTGCGTATTTAAACGACAGGTGATATCGATTTAGGCGAATAGCGGTGTATGTATGCAAAGGTTTGCCATCTCACTTAGTGAAGTCAACATGTTCACTTATTTTCTATTCTCTCTTAAAGTCTCTACCGCAATATTTTTGACTCAGTAATACTATAGTAATAAGCTGTTATAGAAGAAATAAAAAATAAAAATCCGATAGTATCCATTTTAATTTGAACTTAGCGCTGTAATGTTAATGCCTTCGAACTTTAAACAAGCACAAGGTAGAACTGTAATCTCATATGGCGCGACGCGGCGTCATCGGTGGACGCCTACGACAGAACCTTCTGCATACGATTATAATAATATTATTAAATATTTTTCTTTCTATTAAATAACAAAAATCTTTCAATGTGGACTTTGTGGTAAATTAAAAATAATTTTCTATATTTATTATCACAAATAATGCTTCATGACTAAAGATTTGTGTCTTTTAAAATTGTATAATAAAAAAAACAAAACTACGAAACACATGTGCGTAAAATAAAAATTGTGTCAATTTTACCGAGTGAAAAGTGCAGTTAATTTTTCATGGACACATTTTACTCTACAATGAAGTTGGATAACTTTGGATTTGAAAAATTACAGGTTTGCTTATATTTTAATAACAACAATATTAATTGTACCTAATTTAAAGTAAATTACCACGCATTGGGAAATATAACTAAAATATAAATAAGAATACTTAATTCTTTTTAAGTTATTTGACATGACTTCAATTTTATAAGAAATAAAACACTTAGGAAAGATTATTAATCTCAAACTTTAATCTCTATAATTTTTTGATTTCATCTGACCTAATTATATATTTTTTTTATATCTTCTAAATAAGTTTATGCTAGAAATAAAAATTATAAATTAAAGCCAGGCACTGGATAAAATGTAAATGTGGGCTTGTAATCTCATTAGTTATTGGTGAGAAGGCAAACTGCTTCTTTAGGTACTTACGGTTCCGCCTAACGTGCTTAGTTTAGGTCATAAGAAAGGTGTGTACACTGGTATTCTTTGAATAAAATGCTTTGCTAATATTAAATTTTATTTATCAATAAAGAAGAAATCTTTTATTAAGCTTACAAATCATCATGTCGTCGAGGCCCAGTAGCACTAGTGCGTGGCTTTGAACGCTATGGCTGTGGGTTCGATCTCACGCGGAATTATTTAATATTTAATTTCTTCGCTCTGGTAACTTAACACTACACTAGGTTCCTTTTGTCTACCCTGCTATTTTGCTGGATACAGCATAAAACTAAAAAGAACATCAATTAAAGCTTGAGCGTTAAAAGTCATAAAAAATTGGTATTTACATTTTATACAAATAATAATCTTATGTTTTTCATATAGAAGCATTATTTGATGATGATGAGTGGTAGCTTCCTGTTGGATTGATACTACTGAGATTTCTATGTAATTTGACGATTCAAAAGTACTTGTATCTAATGACGTATTTGTATAAAGAATAAATATTTTGATTTCGAAACTTTTATTTACATTTTAAAAATTATCTTATATATTGAAAAGAACAATCTCAAGTAAACAACTTTTGTTGCATAAGTGGAGACGTATTTGGGTTTGCGTAGGAGCGTTTTATGGCCTTACAGAATATTGAAACTTCGCAACGTGAAGACTTATTGCTTTAATAT
>DWAP01002428.1:0-13537 GCA_018230625.1 Heliconius eleuchia | reverse complement strand
TTTCTGTAATTAGATATAAGAAACTTAGGTCAGAGAATAAAGGCTATTTTTATTTTTATTTATTTATTTTTTTATTGAATTTAAAATGTTGTGGAACTCAACGCCGTGAAGTACGTTTTTCGTTTCCGCTAATCAGAACAGTGCGAAGAAATAACAATAATGCCTTCTCCACGATTGGCATAGAACCCACAACCGCTGCAATAATATTATGGAAGTAAAAATAAGAACTGTAGATAAAAAGTAAATTTTAACTTAGTATTTTTGGAATGTTACAATTTTTATGAAAAACAAGAGATTTTCTCAAGAGATTCTCATTAAGTGTTTCCTTTAGCTTTCTTCAATTAAAAATTGACCAAAAATAACTGGCTGGAATTAATAAAATACTTTAGTGTATTGCAGTAATAATTTATTCAACAAAATTATTTTTTTCTAAATGAAATTGGAAATAATAATTTCATTTAGAAAAAAATAATGTATAAGCACTTTTAGAAGTTAATATTTTTAGCAACTATTTAACAGTGCCTTGTCACTAGACTTTCCTTATCGACTCACGATCACACTATATAAATAATAACTGATAGCGTCTCCCCTGTCAACGCAGAGTGTAACAGGTTAATTTAATAGAGTACATAATAAAACTCATACAGCATACGACCTATAATTTCCGTCGTCCTGCCACTACCACCTGTCGCGTGACGGAACACGGTGAAACAAAGATCTCCTCTATTATTATGTCGCGACGCCACTTTTTTGATTCGTAATTTTGGCGAAATGGCCGTCTTTGTTGAGATAAATTGATTATTATATTAGATATGGTTAAATGGAAACCACTAATAATAGTATATGATATGTGAAGTATTCTTAGTGCCCGAGGTTACTATTTACGATATATTTATATTTAGTATATTTATATTATCTCAAGCGTGTGACTGTAAGAGCAAAGTGCGCTCGAGTGTTGAGTTCCACCACTCAACTCGCAATGCCTTAAGAATTTGGCGGAGAGTGGGGAAAGGCAACAGTCCCGTTAAGACAGTTAATGAGAACGGAGTATGTGGACACTAGGTCCCTTTACCTTTGCATACTGCTACTACTATGTGTGGATTACAGAGTGAAGCCAGATAAAAGTAGGCACATGATTAAAAAAAAATACTAATTAACTGTAGCTTCACCATTGTCCAGTTCTCAAATTTGGTTAAACGTAACGTTTTGCTTTAATAATACCGATAGGGTACCCGTCCCGACTAATCGGAGACCGCGCGGTTGGTATTTCAGTAAATTGTCGGCTCGGCGTCTAACGTAATTGAAGTAACTTAATTGAATCGAATTTGTTGGTGTCTTATGGTTAAGCAAAATATGCTACTTTGAGCTTATAAAATAAAAACACAATTTCTGAAGGTGTTTCAGCAGTTAGCTTAATTATATATTCAAATGAAGAAATTAACATTAAAACGCCGAGCTGACGGTAATTGCACACTGCCTCCCCCCTCCCCCCACGTGCCACGTGCCCCCCTCCATGTCCACAGATGAGCCTCACGAGATGGAAATACGTTAATGACTTCTACTAATGACGCACAGTTGCAGCTTTAACACTTGTTGCATAATAATATCTTTTAAATATATTAGAAATTAAATATTGTTTTTTACCATAAGCAAATAGCAGAGTAGGTAGAGAACCTAGTAATAAACCTCTCCGTTCCCTATTTTCTGCCGAATTCTGGGAGCATTGTGTGTTAACGACGCTCTTTGTCTCGATACCAGAGCAAAGAAATTAAAATATTGAATATTTTATTTCCTTGAGTGAAATCAACATAACAAAACAATAGGTCTCAATACATAATAATTGCATTTGTTATATTTGTATCACTTAATCACAAATTAATTATAGCTGTGAGGATAGACGACCTCGCTTGACTTCCGAGAATGTCCATGTCGATGGTATTGGAGTAAGATCATCTCTAGTTTTATTCCACCAGCTTAAGAAGTAAAAGTTAGAAAAACACATTACATAAGGATCATTTATCTAAAAACAGTTGAGGACATTCGCGTTATTACCGTCTCTTATATAGGTGGCCGCTGCATTCAAAGTGATGAATTACTTCCTCTAGTGACACCTCAATTTGTTAATGAAAAATCTACTTTAATACTACAAAATAAGGTTGAATTTATAAACGCGGTTTATTATTAAACTCAGTTAGGTCCTAACATATAAAATTGGTATTTGGTATGGGAGTAACAAAACGTCGAATATAATATATTTATGTAATCAAAATATGAACTATTGTTGTATATGCACTTTTGCCGTCTCGAAGGTAGTTTTTTGATCCATTTACTGAAAAAACCGATCGGACAGGAATCAATAAAATCTTTGGAGACGGTTCGGACCGCCATATCAGAGATGATTTTTTTCCTTTGCAAGACTTTATCCAAATTTCGAAAAGAATGGTTAAAGCAAGGTTAAAGCAAGGCTACATGTGTAGAGAAATATCTGTATAAATTTGAATTTGGAATTCCTTATCAAAGATAGAGAGACAACAGTCTCCCCCTAACTCCCTTACTACTCACTTTTCCATCATATATCTTTTTTGCCATTCTTTCATCACACATTCGTTCGACGTGCCCAAACCAGCTGAGCACGTCCTTCTTCATTCTCACCGTGACATCCTCGCTAGTAGCTGCCATTCTGTGTATCTCTGTTATTCATCTTCCTGTAATACCCCCGTTTCGTTGCCGTATGCCGTGGTGTTGTTACACCAACAATGCACTGTGTACGGCCAAACGTGGTTATGAATGGTTTTTTAATTTATGGTTTTTCATGTTTTATTGTAGTTATGTGTGGTATAAAGTACTTATTTAGTTTTTTTAGTAACTTTAGGTTGTTTATAGTTACGTAGATAGTAATCGAAGTGCGTTATGGCACAGTGGAATAAAGTCCGACTGTACGCACGGCGATGGTGGTCTAAAAAATATACGCATTTTTTAGTTTTGTCCTTTTTTGGAAACCCGGCGTTTCGAACATTTTGCAGTAATCCGTGGTCACGGTTAGATTGAGATGGTAGTGGTCATCCGTATGTCAGTTGACATAAAAGTCTACCAGTGACCTCGGACTATTTTATTCTTTTTTAATGGAATAGGACAAGGTAAACGAGCGTTCGAGGCACCTGATGGTAAGCGATCATGACCACCCACGACCCCAAAACGTCGAGTTTCGAATCCGGTTAAGGAGTTTTATTAAAAATGTGTAAGAATCACGAACGTCATGTAGTCATGGATATACATATACACAAATTAAGCAAAATCTGTACCCAACACCAAAACCTGGCAATCATATTATCTATATTTATACGTTGATATCTGATGTACCTTACTATAGAAGAAAAAATCACTTTTACATTTTTAAGCTCGTTATCAGTACGAACTTCAATTTTACATTATATAGTAATGACTGATATAGTCACCCTTTATTTATCCACAGCTTGTATAGGCCATCCTAGATCGTTCATCAACACTTTGTAATTTGTTTAGAAGCGTCCATCTACTTCCAAAGTTCGTTCCACGACACAGTTTCGGGCCCCGAAAAAGTTAACCGACGTCAAGAGTCACAGTCACAAGTAAATAATATAACACTTCAAAAAACTATATATAAAATGATTTTTTTTTATTATTTTTCTTTAACAAAATTAAAGTACATTTTACTTTAAATATAAAATTAAAATTATTTTTGTTAGTACGTTGTTTGAAGTTGGTTGTTTTTTGGTAAAAATTTATTTAAATGTCCGTTTTATTGTAAAAACCCACACTGTTATGATCACAGACGACGTTCAGAAACGATATGGCTATATCCGCTTTATTGCCCTTATGACCGGCTCGTTCACCCGAACGTTTTCATATTTTATAGATACTAATAATTTACTATCATATTACTTTTCCTACTAAATAATTATAGTTATAGATTACACAAAAATATTTTATTTAAAATTTTATCTCAAATATCTTTTCCCTCAACTTTTCTCTAGGGCTGGAGAATAATTTTCGTAAGCTAAGTGACTTCGTTCTCTATTTTTCGTCAGAAATTGTAAATCATATTTAAGAACTAATTACAATATATGTGTCCTGTGAGCAGGACCGACTGTCGTAGAGATCTTCAGTTCAGTGGACTATAAAAGGCTGAGTATAAGTATATAAAACTATTCTTTTCTTTTTGTCAACGGAACGGCGAATTTAAAAAAAAGGCGATCAAAGGTCATTGGATTTTATTTTTCTGCCCATCACAAAAACGAGTTCAGTACAAATAAGAAGAAATTTAACAAAAGTAAACCAAAAACATCCATTTTTAAGTTTTATATAAAATATAGACAATTTCCATTAATTTATTTCTACATTATTACAATATAATTTTACTTTATAATATTTTTTAATAAGCCTTTACCGATCCGATAGGATATCGAATCATATTAGTTTTATGGGTAAGGTATTAGCTTCACGCTGTATCCCGAGTAGGGTAGCCAGAGAATACGGAGAAATTATTGGGGATTACTTTTATGTAATACTAGAAAATCTTGTCAAGTTTAAAGCAGCAAAATTACATTTATATTTTATTTATTAAATAATAAAATTATTATTCCACCAATTGTATGCTACAATATTACTGCACGTAAACGAAAGCAGTATCACTTTCAATACCAAGGTTCACCAACCAATTCCTTAAAAGCCGCCAACGTGTTAATGGCTCCTTATGGTGTAAATATTCATTGACAGCGGTAGTCACTAACATTCGGTGTGTTAAACGTTATAGGTTTTTAAATGAAGGATAGAAATTACTGTTCATTTAACTGTGTAGTAAAAGTGAGCTTTCTTTTATTACTTTCTGAATTGTGTACTATGTTTAGAAATAAAAAAACGACTATTAATTAGTCATTAATAGTTATGAGGAAGCCGCAGCCCCTAAGTGGGCTTTAAATAAAAGAAAATGTTCCGTTGTAAGTTAAAACTTTATGTTTTTGTTAAAGAGTAAAAGTTTTAACAAAAATATTTTTTTAATGCTTCTGGTAGAAATTTATTGCGGAACTGGTAAAAAAGTGATTTTGTATTTATTTTTTTAATATATACAGGTACTGTAAAGTGGTTGAAAAAAAAATCAAGTAAATAAAAAGAAAGAATCAACAGATTACTTTCATCGACTCTTTAGCCTTACAGGACTCACCGTGTTATACGCCGCGATCCACCAGCGTTATACTTAGTGACATAATCAACAATAATAATCGTTCAAGTTGGTGAAAAACAAATATAGTATGAATTACAATTGTTTTTATGAACTGCTCTTGCAGTATGTATATACATAATATTATACAGAGTAATGCTTCTGTGTGTTATTATTGAGACTTTTACAAGACGTCGTCGTACTGTACTTTCAAATTTAGACCAAACACAGGTCTAAGGATTACTCTATAAATTAAAAAATGCAAATAGCTATCTATATCTATTCTATCTACATATTACGTTTTTTATCTACCTATCTTTACTACAGAGAGCAATTGAAAATAATGAATGTAAAACGATTCTAAGACCGCGTTCGACAATTTCAAAGAAATTTGCTTTTATTCTTAGCATATCTGAAAGATAGCAAAGTTTCGTCGGTACTCAGATATTGAATGCTTCCTTATAGTTCAATAGCTTATTGTCTAGCGTCATCGTTGGATAGAAGCGCTATGGAGGAAATTTTATGTATAGTAAAGGTGCGTGAGGTCACATTTAAATAAAAAAACTAATATTCATAATTATAAGAAATAATAATGTAATAGCAGACATAAAAAAACCTGGCGTTACCGAAACCGCCGACTCAATTGTGATGAAATTAAAACTGTTTTCTAAGTTGAATATACTACCTCAATATAAATTTTAGTTTCTGAGAAATTTATAGACAAATATACACACAAGTGTATATATGTAACACTTGAAAAAATTAGCACAGTTGCTTAGAAATGTAATTAAAATTGGGCTTGGATAAGTCCAACAATATCACACACATAATCGTATAAGTCAAACTGGCAACTTGTTTTTTTCAAGTCGCTTAATGATAGATTAGGTACGTGCTATTTCTAGTGAACTCATAAATCACTAACTTAACTAAACTTACCACCACCTAAGTTTAGAGTACTGCCTCAGAGACGATTGTCTTAAGATGCATCTCATAGTTATAGAGATGGAGCCTGCAGCTCTCAGCGGTCTCGTTACGACTTAAGCTGTCGATGATCAAAAGTAAATAGAGGAACGAAGTGTCTTGACATTAGTAGCTTTCTGCCAACCTTACTATATGCTGGATATGGACTGAAGTTAAAAAAATATTCCCTTGAGTAAGCATCGAACACACAACAACGTCACATCGGCTTCAATCGCTTTCGATGCTCTCATTTAAACATACATACAAGTACAGGCTTTATGACACGTCTTTATGTGACTATTGGACATAGGATTGGTATACTGCTATTTGATATATGTGAAGGCATGTATGGCTTGCATGTATGACAAAAGAAATATAATTAAAATGTTATATTACAAAAAAACGGTACTTTCTTAGGAAACAAAATGAAAATAGAAAGCGTAAAATGATATAAGCGAAGTATATTCTAATGTAATGACATTAGGTTGAAATAACCAGGAAACAAATATAAGCATTTTCCTGAGAGAAGATTAAATCCACTACGAACGAGTTTACAATCAGACACTTACCGCGGCTTTCTTGAAGATAAATTCTTGATAAAATATAATCCCATAAAAGAAAACCAGCAATTCCAAATTGTTTTTCGAGAGTTTCTTATTTCCAGACCACTGAGCGGGGAAATTGGCTTTTAATGAAACAGTTTAATTGATTCCCTCTCAATTACCGAGTTTGGTCAGTGAAGACCGCAATACCGAGATAGCACTGTATTATCTATCAATTTGCTTTGCAAATATTGAAGAAAATATTTAATATTATTCGATACACTATGTCGAGACGTGGTTCATTTATTATTATTTTCCGTTTTTTGCTTTGCACGTCGTGACTTCTCATGTTTGTAGCGGAACTCTATGCCACACTTCGACCTACTAACGAGAAAATGTATGGGTCGAACTCTTAATCGCCACATACGCTGTTATAGAGCCAAATAAAATTTGTATTAAATAAAACGCAATAACCATTAAAAATATGGCGTAGCAAAATAAATCTCTTATATTCTCTCTTCTATCTTTCTTGTATAAGTTACATCTCAACATTTATATTCGGAGCTTTCATTAAGGAGCTTAAGCAGTACCAGCTAATCCCGCAGTACGTAGTACCTATACATTGACAAAAGCAGGTGCTTCACCGAAAGGGGCGTAAATCTACTGAGTTATGAGTAAGACATCCCAAATCCACGTATTAACGTGTCAGGTTATTGTGTCATAGAAATATAAGCTACATACATATTTCGATTAGTAATTTTGAATTGATATTTGGTATTGGCGGTGATTATTGTTTCAAACGTAAATTTAAATGTACTTTTTAAAAAGTATATAGTGACTAAATATTGCCGTAATGGCGCAGTGGGCAGCGTTTGACTGTAAGCGATTTGATTTCCACTCGGACGAATGAATTATGTTTTCGCTCTGGTAACGATGCAAAGTGTTAAGTTTCGCCGCAAAATACGCAATAATAGTTTAAGGTTAAAAAATAAAACAAACTGGGAATTATTTACATTACTAAGCAAATGCGAAGTTGAGGTCCGCTTCTTAACGCGCAATCAATTAATCTTGAAATTGGGCGGAAAAAGGACGTCGTTTCTTAACATTAGGGCCCTTCTGCCTTCCCTGCTTTATGGCGCGATACAGTGCGACATTAATATTTGTATGTCGTATGATTACCAAAGTAGTGTCTCCCTGGTTTCTGGCTATTTCCAAGGAGCCAGAAGCCTCTGTCACGGCGTCGCGGCGGCGCCCCCTTGTAATTGAAACAGTGACGTCACCGAATACTTATCAAGGGAGCGAGTTGAGAGGTGAATGTGCTGTTATCTTTGTTACATTTTAGTATGGGACATTAGATTTGTTTTTTGTGAAAATTTGTGAAAATATCAGAACAAAATTTTTTTTGTTTATGTTTTTTTATGTAGCTTTAAACTGTATCCCGCATACGAGTATAGCAGAGAAGGCAGAGAGAACCTATTACTAAGACACTCTGTTGCATTAAGATACTTCCGTTACCCGCTTTCGTTCTCTTTTTTCCTGAATATGGCAATTCAGGAAGTATTGTGTTCACAGTGGCGGAAATCACCACCAGAGCGCCAAAACGGGATTCCTCAAATGGGAGACGAAGCCGCAACCTGTCGCGTTTGCAGTCAAACATTATGCCTCTGCGCCACTGCTGGCCTAAAAGTTAAAGTTATGTATTCACTATGATATTAATAAATAAATAATCGTGTAGTTCAAGCGCGTGAAGCCGCGCGCGGGTCACTAGCTTATAATGTGGAGTATACAATAGAATGTGGTAGAGTGTACAATATAAAATAAAATGTAGATTTTTACAACACTAGATCTTTATTTTTCAGTTTGTTAGCATTTTAGTGCCTGATGTAATCAAGATGGAAATAAAGATTTCGCAGAGTATAATAAACTTTAACATTAATAGTTTCGTTATAAACAAATGTAGCGTAAGGTAAAGCGTAGCTGGAATGTCTCAAGTGTGTCTCAGCTCTTAGTTATTTCCATTTGATCTGGAAGGGGGCAAAGCGCGGTGTTGAGTTTCCCAACTCACCACACAATGTTCGCACGCAGTGAATATAATTATAATAATAGATAATAATCGTCACGAAACGTTCAGACGATACGAGGCTGAGGCTGAGTCACGTCAGTAAATTATAATAATGCGAAACAAGATATATTTCAGGGTTAAGCTGTCTATAAAGACATAGCAAGCGTTGGAAAGCGATTTTAGAGAATCATCTCAGATAATGGGCCTAAGTTCAAAACAAACAAGACTAGGCTATTTGGCTCAACGCGCTAATCTAACACAGCAGAGGAAGGGGATAGGCAAAGACAACCTAGTGTTGCGATACTCCTTTGCCCACTTTTCGTCGAATTTTTGGAGGCATTGGGTGTTGAGTGGTGAAACTCAACTTCGCGCTTTGCCTCGACACCAGAGCGAAGAAATACTAACTACTACTAATATACAATAAAATAAATATTTCATTTCCTCGAGTGAGGATCGAATCCACAACCAGTAGCGTTTACAGTCACACTTTGTACCCCCGCGCCACGACTGGCCTTAATCTCTTTAAATAATTATTCTAATTGATAAAATCGTTAAGTGTAGGATAGTCAGTAGGTACGTATGTCTACAATAGTCTATTTCCATATTTTGAACTAGAATTCGTAATATATGTGATTTATCACATTAATCGTTTCGTAGATCCACTTTCCATTTAACGCGGACGAAGCCACGGAAGTTACATATTATTATAATTATTATATTGTTTCGTATTATTATAATTTACCGGCGTGACTGAGCCTCAGCGTATATATTTAAATAATGGAAATATAATTTTAAGTAAATATTTCATCTCCTCGAGTTCGAGATATAGGGGATCGAACCCACAACCAGTCGATTTTACAGTCACACTTGGTGCCGCTGCGCCACGACTGGCTTCAGTGACTGTAAAAGCGACTGGTTGTGGGTTCCATCCCCACTCGAGGAAGTGAAATATTTATTTAAATTTATAGTTCTGTTTCTTCGCTCTGGTGTCAAGGCTTCTGCCACATGTGACCAATGAATAGTATACTTCAAGCGGGCGACGCCGCGAGCGTGTCGCTAGTATGTAAATGATGTAATGGCACCAACTAGACATTCTTCGCTAAGATTAATGCTTATTTCAGCAAATTGCATACTAGTTGGTAAAAGGAACTGCAATATCGGGTATATTCTGTTGTAACGTGAAAGCTGCTCCATACATTTTGTTCTAAATATCCTCTCTACAATGTATGACTGCAAATGGCTAAAAGGTGGTTTGAATTTTGTAAGAATTTCATGACATCCATACAAATGCAACGTTAAAATAAAAAATTAGGATTGTATTTACGTCATGACATTTATTCATTCTATCAGCGTCTTATAACAACTTTGATTTCATTATGTTCATAGTAAAGTAATAAAACATGGTAATATAGAAAAAGGAAGTACACAACACAATATAGTAGGTAAAAAAATTATCTCTAAATTATAAATACTTAAAATATATAAATAATATTCTAACCTTCATACTTTATTTGGCTAAAAAGACTAGGGTCTTTTTAAACATTCCGTTCTTCATATTTCGCTTCAAATTTAAACCCGAATACCAGAGCGAGTAAGCGAAAAGCATTTAAATAACATAACAACATTTCATCGAGTTGAAATGGAATCCAAAAGCATTGCTTTAACGCATAGATAGTGGCCTTAAAATAACAATATAGTCAAAATGTAAAAATCGATACATATTTGCTGCATCCATACCGATACATCAATTAAGCTCGGCGGCTCACTCGCTCGCTATATTGGTACGCAATTTTCGCTGAATCGATTATTTAAGCTTTTAGTGTCACTTGCAAAGCGCATTGTGTCGGTTAAAGCGGTGAAAGAGAAATATTCTACCTGTATTTTCTAACATTTTCAGTGCAACTATGACATGTTTAATTTTATCAGATTTGATTAGAATTGAAAATATCTGATTTAGCCCGACATGCAAAGCATTCTGAAATTAATTTTGTTGGTTAAAACTGATATTCATGACAAATACAGATATTTTTCAAACGTAGGGAAGATAATTTGAAATAAGTTATTAATAAATATAAATGTTTATTTGGCGTCACAGCAGATTGTCTGATTGAAAATGCGACAATAATGGGTTCGATTTCAACTCGGGGCAACGAATTATTTTCATTAATTTCTCGATAATTAGATTGAAAGGAGAAAGAAGAGTGACTTAACACTAAATTTCCACTATATACATGTATTATACTGCTATATGTAGGATACAATGTATAAAATATGAACTATACGTTAAGTTTAATTGAAAAAAAGTGTCAGTAGCGCAACTTGGTGTAAGAATAATAGTCCAATAACAAAGTTATATAGAGTTCGAGTAGAGAATGTGAGTTACGTGTCTTAGTAACTATAGCAGTTTCATTTATAAACATATAAAGTAACTTATTGTCTGTGTATCACTCGCTCACGCCGACGTTTCTTTTCTCAGGGCGTTTTGTTAGTACTTATTGCATAAGTTAGAGTAAGTATTATTTCTTTTTTAGAGCTTTTTTTCAGAACATAATTTTCTTAACATAATATAAAAGAAGTACTTAACTATTTCGAAACATGTTTTTTGCCTATTTAGGTACTATACATAGTATAGTATAATATAGTTATATTGCTTAGAAGACAAAAAAATATCATAGATGTATCGAATCTATCAAAATAAGTTTATAAATTATAATTAGTTTACATAACATTTCCTGCGTAAAAATACAAACAATAAAATACATAATATAATAATATATCTTTGTCGTTAGTACCTCATTTTCTATTAAAACGTGATCACAAAAAAACAGGTAGTCAAGGAGCTTTCGCTGTAAAGCTCTGAGCGAGCGCCCTGATTCCTATCAAGTCCCATTATCGCTGGACTCGATGCCACCTGCAGGTGAGGATTTAAAGGTGACGAAATCCAATAAGCTCCTCGTCCACGGATGAGTGAGCTCCACAGTATGTTTCTGTTATCTGACAATGTTCGGTATGTGTGTGAATTTTATAACGTCTTAAACATTTTAAATACAGCTTTTGTTATTTTATCGTAAAGATTAAACACAGTCTACACATACAAGAAAATGTAAAATAACGCGAACGAACGATACGTCATTATATGATCTTGTAATGGAGGCATTAGTCACCGCTTCTTTTCAACGGCTCTACGTAATTTGAATTAAAATGTGAGAGCATCATCTTTTCTATATGAAAGAAATAGAATTCGAAATTAACCAATATAAAAACGGATAAAACTTTAAGATGTAACGGTATTCGAACCCATGCCTCTTGGAATCCGAGTCAGAGCTCTGATCACTAAGTCAGTATATGTAATAAGCTATCGAAATTCTATGTTTTTATAATGCCAGTAGGGAGATCAGTACAAACTTTCGCTATCTAAAGATCCAAAAAGCACAGGTGTGGGTGCGTTTAGTTACGTTTAATTTTTGTAAATTTTTAACTATCCTTAGTGTGGAAATACACTAACAATGTTAAAAATAGAAACTCGTCTTACAAAATAGGACCAAACTAAATGTAAAAATAAACTTAATTAAAATTTCAGTAAAAGTTTAAAGCGTATAGACAGAGCTTATTTCCATTTTATTTGTACATTTTCAAAATACTCAATTTTCGTTGTTATTTTCAATCAAAAGCGATAAAATTCTTGAATAATCCATTGATTTGCCTCGTGACTGCTGGATTAGCAGATTTAACTATTTAATTGTTTTCGTTACATTTAATTATCTGCATTGCTCGTACCAGTAACGGAGCGGCCAGACGCAGTGGGTATTACTGCGGCGGTCGTAGGCTCGATTTCCACTGGGGGGAATGAATTATTTTCATTTTCTCGATCTGGTTCGTAAACCAATCTGGTTCGTAAACTCAATGCCACGCTATGTCGTAACATAGCGTGGCATTGAGTTCCGCCACTTTGCTTTCCGACAATTGTCTCGAAATTGTATGAAAGGTGAAGAACGAAGAGTTAGCTATATTTGTTTATCTTGCTATATTTCGAATAACAGTATTTTTCACAAAAAACAATTAAGTTAATTTATTTTGTTGACGTAATCTATTTAATGTAATGTAATTAAATTAACTTACTTCACGTTTAAAGAAGCCTCCTTAGATCACCGTTTGACTTTGTTTCATTGATTCGTTGAAGTTATCTGAAAAAAGGATTTATATTTTTTGGTTTAATAACAAAAGTGTAACCATCATGTCTTTTTATTATATATTTTTTTAATGTTATTTTAATAATTATTATGCAAATGCAAATGTCCATTATACAAGTCTATGCACCTACAGAAAAAGCAAGCGAGGATGAAATTGAAAAGTTTTACGAGACAATTAACACGGCAGTAAAGTTAGCACATAAGCTCTACATTGTAATGGGAGACCTAAATGCAAAAATAGGACATCCCAAGCAAGAAGAATACCTTATCACGAAACCAAATGGGTACGGAATAAGAAACACAAGAGGACAGAGATTAATAGATTTCGCCATAGAAAACAAGCTCGCAATCTTAAACACTTATTTTAAGAAAAAAACTAAAAATAAATGGACCTGGCTTTCACCAGATGGCAACTACAAAAACGAAATCGACTTCATACTGTCAAACAGACCACACATTTTTCGAAATATAGAAGTTCTAAATATTAATTACCCATCTGACCACAGGCCAGTTAGAGCAACAATAACGCTACAATGCTTAAAGAAGAGTAGAAGTCAATATAAAAATCAAGGCGCAGCCTTAAAAA
>DWAP01002427.1:0-13538 GCA_018230625.1 Heliconius eleuchia | reverse complement strand
GGAGGCATTGCGTGTTGAGTGGCGGAACTCAGCGCTGCACTTTGCCTCGACATAAGTAACGCAACGGTTCTTTATTCGATCGCCACTCGAGTGAAAGAATTATTTACTAATTATTTACTAATATTTTCATTACTTCGCTCTGGCACTAAAGCAAAAGTCCAGTGTTAAGTTCCGCCTCTCTACACGCAATGCCTCGATTAATTCGGCGAAAAGTCGGAAACGGAGTGTTCCAACACTAGGTTTCCCCTTTGCGTACCTTGTTATATGCGTGATAAAGTGTGAAGCTGACCAAATAAAGAATTATAATAAATATTTTGATACAAAAAGTTGTGTTTCGCTTGATACAACCGCTTTACATTCAGAATTAACTGTAGCCACACAGAAATCGACTCATAGGGGCAGTAGAGGCAGTGTCAAAGTGCAGCTAGCCGGGTGGGTGGCGGTGGTGGCAGGTGGCAGGTGGCACGCACTTCCCGCTGCAGTATTGATCGCGGCCGTGACTCACGCCGCCCTTGCCCGACATTCAACTCCCCACGCCGCGCCAGCTCGCCCCTCGTGCGTTATCGCATCTCGCTGTCTGCAAGGAATTCGTGTATGGCGCAACCGTACAGTATGAGCGTCTTGTCTTATATTGCTTATAGATTTAGATTTTGTTTTTTTATAGATATTGCCAATTTTTGCTATTATTTTGTGTTATTATGTTAGATTGCTGTTTTTCATTTCTTTTTAGTGTACTGTATTTATATGATTTTGTATTAGCGCCCATTTTATGTGATATAGGTTTTTAGATAAAAAAAAATCTTGTATAGATTTCAACCTGCCACCATGGGTATACATATTAAATACTAACCTATCAACCGGCTTTGCAACGTTATTACTTAGTTCCATTTAAAAGGAGACAACAATATTGATTTATTATGAAAAAGGCCACATGGAACCACGCGGAAGCGATCTCACGCGCGGCGAGGTCAGGGATTGGTAAGTATGTTTATAATTACACGCCGAATTCACAAACTCAGTTAAAGAGATCATATCATATCATATCGAGGCATATTTATTTATATTATTTTTATTAAGTCGTACATTTTTAATGGAGTAAAATGTTTACTGGTAAATAAGACTTTTTTTTCATATTATGAAAATTAATTTTGATTTTGATAAAAATTTAAGTATAT
Organism: Heliconius eleuchia; assembly: GCA_018230625.1. Lineage (NCBI taxonomy): Eukaryota > Metazoa > Arthropoda > Insecta > Lepidoptera > Nymphalidae > Heliconius > Heliconius eleuchia. The sequence goes on along the minus strand of DWAP01002427.1, from coordinate 12,363 downwards.
ACTACAGATTTTTTATATTTTCATTTTAAAAGATTACTTATTACTCGATATAAGTTATAAAAATGTTCACCTAACACAATTCTCAAAAAAGACGCAGTTCCGATACAGAATGTAGACTTTTCCTCCCCCGTGGCCGAAGCACCCTACTAACTTTAATTTCGTTATTACATCGAGGGAAGGAAGGCAAGAGGGTTTGAGTTAAGATAGCTCCTGTGTTGAAATGCAGCATTTATTATGGTTTATTCATGGTAAAAATATATTAATGCTGGAATTGAGAAAATAAATAGTAAAGTGCTTGTTATATCAGAATTTAACGCTTGTATTTGTAACATAAATTTTACAAATTCTGTGGAATGTTTCAGTACCAAAGCGGAGAATCATTATAAATAAACACAGTTCTTGGCATATGTTTTATGAAAGTAACCAATGTAGGATTGCAGTTGTAATGCTGTCTGGTCACTGGCGTGTATCATTAATGACATCATTGCCCGATGACGGCGCGGCGCCGCACGTGTGACGCGAGTAGACGCACCGAGACGCGAGGCAGGGTACACTTTCCCGTTGCGCGAGGGTATGGCCGCCCGGCCGCCCGATCGATGCCGCCCCACGTTCACGGTCAACGCCCTCCACCCGCCCTACGCTTCCGCGTCGACCCTCCCCCCTCCTCCCCCGGCGCCCTGTCTCTCCTCGCCGCGCCGCACTCTCTAAATATACCTCCTACGACCCTTCAGAGTTGTTATGAAACACAATTAGCCTGACTATTTCGAGACTGTAATCGTTCGACGTTGGCAGGAAGACTAAGCAACTGTTCAAGCTCGGAATCTATAAGTGGATCACTGAGCTAGTGGTTAAAGGAATTCATCGCTATTTCACTTACTTAATATTCAACTGTTATACGAGTCAAATAAATAGGTAAATCCATATAGAATATGCTATAATATAGTTTTGGATGATTTTCTTTTCAGAGGTAAACCTAAGAAAATTATGTACTGTACTTGAGATAAACAAAAATAGATTCTGTTTTAAGGCTATATGCAAAAAGAATGATTTAAAATAATATAAATATAAAGTATTTAGTTAGGTGCTAAATAAATATAAAGCTAAGTAATATTCAACAATTTAATTTTGGTCATATATTTTCATAAAATTATTTTTTAGAGTTAATTCAACGTATATAAGTACCGTGCAACGAACGCTCTTAGTTAATATATTATATTAATTTTCACATTCGTTGCAATTAGACGTTAACTCTGTTTGAGAGTTGAGCAAAATGCGCCAGACGGGAGTCAACTAACAAATTTCCTCTTTCATAGAGCGATGGAAAAGTGGATAAGCGAAGTATAATTGAATACATTAGTAGTAATGTTTTAATACAATGGTATTGTTTATTTTTGGAAAAATTGAGTTCTCTTTTTTTAATATATTAATGTATTTTTTTAAAAAAAGTTTCTTCATTATCCCGTTGATATTTGTTGCCTACTTTGAACTTACAATAATTGGGTTGTGACTTTCCTCTCTATTTGGTACTCCAAACAGGCGTTACAACCCTATACATCGTTGATATTGTAGAATGAGAAATCAGAAATAGATCAGCTTCGCGTTGTATCCCGCACACAGCAGGGCAGGTAGAGGGAACCAAACCTGTTAAGAAATTGTGGAGGAATTGCGTGTTGAGTGGCAGAAGTCAACGCCGCGCTTTGCCTCGACACCAGAGCAAAAAAATGGAAATATAAATTTAAGTAAATATTTCATCTCATCGAGTGGGGATCGAGCCCACAACCAGTCGGTTTTACACTTTGACCGCTAAGTCATACGTTCTTATCAAGCTACGTCGAAATTCTTCCACGCTTGTTAAAATTTATTTATATTATTAGCATCTCTGTAGGGAGATTTTAAGGAATTTCCCCTACCCAAGAATAATGGCTTAGAATTATGATTTGGCAAAAAATAATGCTATTGTGAAAATATATATTTAACATTTTCAAAGCGATGTTTCATACTTAGGGAAGAAAAAAACACCTACTAGTGTTTATTGCACTAAAAAAATGTAAAAAAAAAACATAAAAAAACTTGTCTTCACATTATCAATAGCAGTATGAAGTAAAGGAGTCTGATGCACACATTCTCCGTATAATTACGATAGAACCACATTGAGCTATAAATAGGCTATTGTTACTGGTTTATGGGACATTTCAATGTATGAATTGTTTCGCCTGCAACCAGAGATCCTATAGTAGGCATGCATACATCCGGTGGTTTCTCTAGTAATTGAAATTTCATAGAACACTAATAGGTAACCTATTCAGTTTATAAATTTGTTATGAAGTTGTATTGAAACTTTAAGTTTATTAATGAAATAAAATGTAGCAAATTATTAATATTTATATGTAATATCAATACTGTTTCAGTATATTAAAGTATAATTTTTAATTTGAGATTTGCAGTTATTTTATAGTAGGAATGCAAAGCACTGTAAAGGTTTTATATTTAATAGATACTGTGTAGTTTAATATATATTTTGTACACATAATATTGAATGAGAAAAATGAATACTGTATATAAGATATATAGACGATAATTTAACAAAGTATAATTACAATTCAGATAATTCCTCATTAAAACTAGAATATGAAACAAAAAAACAGTTTGCTCTCATGTACTCATATGTAGATAGGTACTCTTGAATCATCATTAACAATCTTCAAAAAAGTAGGTAAACCCTTACACGTGCAAGGGACTAAAACCTATTCTATTCCTACATTCATCGGACATTTTCCCCTTTTTACGGCACAGACAGCAAATATAGCGTCGCAAGTTGGCTCATTTTTGTCCTACCGCCTAAAGGATCCCTTACAGACAAGAGCATTCATCCCTCCACCCTGAATACACCAGCCGTCTACGTAAAGAAAAAGTAATACAAAACTGCGTCTGATGCGACGAGGGTCCTCAGACGGTTGTACGTACACGTACCTACATGTAGCTATATAATGGTGCAGTGAGTGGGTGAACAGACTGCAGTTAAAGCTGGCTGAATCCCGGAAAACTACCGACCCAGTCTAGACGTGGGGGCACTTCCCTAGCGCCTCCCCCCCTCTCCACCCGCCACCCTTGCGCTTTCACCAACGACTTGCAGACATTATAAAAACAGAATGCATCGACGCTTTAAGTGATGTAGAGTGACACGGACAGAACCCTCACTAGCAATAAAAGTTTAAATAGGCTCGAAATAACGTTTGTCGTATTTACTTGGAAACTAACAATATTTAGTAATTTTACGCGCGTCGCGTATCAATCATATTTTATATCGATTTCTGTCTTTTTGTATTCTATTAATAAGCAAAATCATCTTCAATATTATTATGTTTAAAGAAAGTTAGAATAACTTATTGAACGGGATAAATATAAATTTCTTGTCCACTCACCCACAAGCAATGCGTGGAGACATAATTTTTTTTTCATTAAATTTATATTTTAGACATTTATTCTCCATTTTGTTCTGCTTTACAGATGGAAATCAATGTTGAACTTTGTCTAAGTAACCACGGGCCAACTATAATTTAATAATACTACTACTGATTTAATAAAAATTAAATTAGCTACTTTTAATTTGAGGTAAAATATAAAATGCAGAAACATTTGATGAGAGAGAGAACAGAACTATACTTTTGAAATAATCTATAAAACTATACAATTAATCAATCATTTAAATATATTTTGGGTTAACTTTAAAACCACGATGTATAAAACTCCTCTAGAACAACCTACCTCTTGATACTCCATATTACGATACGTACTTAACATACTTTACAATATGCAAAATATGAGGAACCAAACCGATTCCCCTATTCTGTTCCCGACATGACCATCGCCTTGAATTAGACTATGCGATATGCATGATTGACTGTGCTGCAGTGGGTTAGTGAGAGTGAATTATAGGGAGGCAGGGTGCACACCAGGCGAGGGGATATTTGCAGACAGGGTGGTCGGGGGTGTGGGGCTAGACGGGAGAAGCCTGACGCACCTCGTTTCCGCACCGCCAACGTGTCGACATACATACAGACTTGCATTACACACGCTGTGTGATTACACCTTACAATATCGTCTATTACGCTTTTACTATGCGAAACACAAAGACTTGAAGGGCTTATTTCGACAGCCTTTAAGACATGCCTTGTCGAGGGTTTTATTCTTTTATTTATTGAAATGATAATTACAAGTCTCCCTCCTCCTGGTGATAATTAATCTAACTGTATTTTACACCTGCGACATATATTACCTACATAATACTAATATATTAAATTTGGTATTCTTAACTTAGTACATATAAATTAGTAATTATTGACATACGTATGTATGTACGTTAGCAGTCAATATACATTACATTTCCATTTAAACCCTCGACGTTTTATTTATTTATTCTCACAGGTTCTTCTTCTCATAGGTATATCGTTTTTCTATATCTACATATCTATACATTTTTTTTTCAGTTTAACGCTGCACCCCGCAGTTAGCAGGAGAAGCAGAGGGAGCCTAGTTTTAAGATACTCCACTCCCCACTTTCAGGCACTGCGTGTAGAGTGGTGGAAATCAACGCCGCGCTTTGCCTCGACACCAGAGAAAAATAAAAGCAATAAACAATTAATTTGCTCGAGACGAATCGAACCCACAACCTGTTGCGTTTATGCACATGCTTGTTCCCCTGTGCCACGACTGGCTACCGAAACGATGATATACACATATCTTTTGTATATATCTATAATACAGATATACATACATAACAATTTATTTTAAAACATTATGGCTGTATTAATAAACAACAATTTATAACGCTAGTAAAAACGAAGAAAAACGCTTTAACCGGTGCGCAAAAGTTATTGACTTCAACTGCATAAACAGTACAATATAAAAATATATATTCTAATGCTATGCTACTATGGTAATTGTAATCGAGTTAGATAGCGCGTCCCTGACCGCGAGGGCCTTGGACGGGGCCGACGACACCCGCTCGTGCTACGGCCCCTGTACCCTCGTTACGTTGTAAAGCAACCTCGGCATGGCACTTGCACCGTGCGAAAAAAGGATAAACAACCGGGATTTGAATTGAATACTAACCAGCTCGTTTCTCGTGACCATTCTCACGCTGCTAGTAAAAAATATGTTTATGTGGCAAGGGTCGTAGTATTCTCGTTGATTTGAGACTTATTTATTTAATGAATGTCTTTTATTATTGAATGTATTTTACATTGGTGTAATTTATATATTTTGAACTTATTATATATTTTGAACGTAATTTAATTTAAATTGAATGTTGATTATATTATTGTGTTTGTCACTGTCAGCGCATTTTTGCATATATATTTCAAGTACATTTACCATTTTAAGTTCAGACTGTTTTATTTATATATTCTGTATCCTGCACACAGCATGCAGGGAGCCTAGTGTTAGAGGCATTGTTGAGTGGCGAAGCTAGAGCTCGGCACCAGAGCGAAGAAATTAAAATATAAATTTAAATTAAAATTTCCTCTAGTGACGGATTGAAACCTCAACCAGTCGTGATTACAGTCAAACACTTGTGCCTCTGCGCTACGAGGGGCCACAACTGGTGACTGTATTATTTATAAATAAAGGTTAATTGAATATTTTTCATCAATTGTTTAGAGTATAGTACTTAAGGTACCAGGCACCAGCACGGCATCGCAGCGGAGGTCAAAACCCGCGCGAAGGCGCAGGTCGTCGGCCGGGTCGTGCGGTCGTATCGCATCGCTAATTTCATATGCGAACTCTGACAAACAGCAAGCACTGCGGTCTGCGAATCGTTTAGTGCGCGTTCTTACTGAATTTCATATAAGCTAATTTATGCTTAAAATAAAAATATATATCTATAGAAAAACATAGAAAAGTATAATGATTTCTGTATTCGTTCTTTGCACAAAAGTTTATCTTTTAGGAGAATGATTTCTAAAACAATTTAAAAGTTTTGTGTTAATAGCTACCTTACCTGATTAAAAATCATAGCGAGTTATTTACTATTATAGCATGTTTTATTTATCTCTTATAAATTGCAATGGTACGTTAAGGCTACTACTACTACTACTACTAAAGTAATAACATTTCCAACAACTGTGTAAAAAAAAATCACAGCTGTGTAAATTCACATGATTTATCTATAAATAAATTAGATAGGAACCCGTCTGTCTGTCATGAGCCTTAGGAACGCTTGGAGTTGAAATTCAAGCCATGTACTATGGTCAAAATCTACTACTTGCTTTACTTACGGTTACTTACGGTTGACCTAGAATTATGATATTTGGCAGCTAGCATCTACAGGTACTTACTAGCTATTAGCGCTAGTTCAAATGGCTAAGTTAAGCTTAAATTTCAAAAAAACCCCAAAACTCGTACTTTTTTATTTAATGCTGCATCCCTGAACATTATACTTGAAACGAATGCATTGAAACAATTAATTTATCATAATTACATATTATGAAGTATGTTTTAAGACTTTTTTTTCATATCCCGGTTCTGGTAGAGAAAGTACTGTGTTAAATTCCGCCACTCTACACGCAATATTTCGCATTCGAAGGGAAGGTGGCAAATGGAGTGTCAGTAAATCTATTAAGTTTAATTACCCGTAAAAAAACATGTAAATTTAATAAACGTCAGTATCATTTTTATTCATTGAATTTACACTAACATTTAAAAAAAATGTTAATCATTTGAATTATATTCGTCGTCTAAATAAATGTTCACATAAACCACGCGTTCGTTTACACGTGTTACAGAGGGACAACATTTTTTCAGCGCTTTGAGGGTCTAAACGTAGAAATATATAAATTTCGTATATTAGGAAAATTTATGTCTGTCTTTCTTAGAAACTTAACTTATTCTTATGATATTTTTCAATGATGCAATTCTCCTATATCATTCAAAGACGTAGTTAAACCCAATGACATAATTTGTAATTAGTTTTTATTTAGTACTTTATGGCATGACTGGAAATATAATTCTTAATTTATCTTATTTCGTTTGAGTGCAGCAGAATTTAAATTAAGTAGTAGTTCCATAATTTCGCGGAAAGTGGAGAACGGAGTGCCTTAACATGAGGTTTCCTCTGCCTACTTTGCTGTGTGCGGGATACAGCGTGAAGTACTTACCAAAAGATGAATAAATCGTTTTTATTAAATAATTTCCAAACTTTATTAATAACATTACATAACTTACAAGCCTCGAAAACCTATATTTTATAAAACAACAACATTTAATATGACTCCATTGCAGATATTAGTCACCCTGAATTCAGGACACCTAAGAGGGATTCCCAGTACTATTGATCTACCTTGCACGCGTATGGGCTCTCCCAAAACGATTACTTATTATATATTATAGTTAGCTCCATTTAACAAACAATTACGTATTATAATATTAATAAATCAGACAGATTTCCTTTGTGAAATTAAAACGAAATGAAAAGCTTAATTTGATATTACTTTAATCTATTATATTTTGTGTTACTACATTGACTTTTTTTTTTACTTAAAACCTTATATATTGTCGTTGAAAGTACAGCATATTAAAGGAGCTCCTTATTTTTTACGCCTATTTAGATAAACTTGTAAATATTTCTGTCAAAAGAAAGACACCCCACAATCTTTCATCCAACTATTTCATTTGAGATGTATAACGAATAATTGTTATGAAAAAACAGAAACAATTTCGTATTTATACAATATCATCTTAAATTTATAACTTTATACACAAAATAAAAATATAAAATAAAAACAATAAAATATTGACATAAATTTTAAAATTAAACACAAATTACATAAAATAAAAAAATGAAACAAATCAATATAGAAACGTAGCTGCTCCGTAGCGCCTCTACGAGAGCGGCGCACGAGGTGGCAGGTCACTGGCACTGTCCGGCCACTGCACTCGTGCTTAGATACTTCTAACATTGCTGTTTTTTTTCTAGACCCACATTCCTAGCCCAGTCAAGTCAACTGGGTTCACGCTACTTATATACCGAGTAATAGCGAGCTAACTAACCGTGTAGCTTCGTAATCTCTCACGGTGCTGTGGTTAAATGATATCATTGGTTTTTAATGTAAAAACTTGTTATTTTTACATTAAATCTAATTTATTTTATATTAGGAAGATTCATAATACTGATATGTAAAGTACATATGTAATTGATGTAAAATAATTTTAATTGCATTTTATTTTATGTTTAAGAGAACATTTCGTTTACTTGACTGGTCAAAAAAGACGATTCGGCAATCAATATCTATAAAATAGTAAAAAAGTCAAGATCTTAACTCCTTATGGCACAGTATTTTTTTATAGAATTGAACCTGTTTTAGGCAGTAATAACTAAGCAGTAAAAATATCTAATAATATAATATACTTTTAGTTTATCCAATTAATTTTTTTAAGGTACTTCAAATTACTATTTTAAAAAAAAATGTTTCATTTTTGTATTAAGTTAGCATTAATAAACTTGATTAAAAAATTGGCTTTAACATAGCTTATTATTGAAAGTATATATTTATAATTGTAAGTGGGGCACCAAATTATGTTAAAAGGAACAGAGTGTTTCACAACTAGGTTTCCAGGTTCCCTCTGAACCTACCCTGCTATCCACGGGACAGGCTGAAGTTTTATACTTACATATATTTATTTTGTATTTTATATTGAAATTATATTAGCAACTAAAAAAAATCTTGTAGATAATTACTGTAATATGTAAGCATATTACGATGGATTTACGCTATCGTAACTTTTCATATAATATTTAAAATAATGCATATTGAAAATATTTTCTATTTATAATATCTCAATGTGTATAGTTTATGAATTAATATTATAAAAGCATATTATTTTAGTTTTAGCAGTAATTTTAGGCTAAGTGAAATAAGTAAAAAGTTTCTAATGTAAACAATATTAAAGTCAAATTTTGATGTTTACAAGCAATATTATCTATCATAAAGTAAAAAAAAACAGCTTAAAGCTATATTCCGCAAACAGCAGGAAGGCAGAGGGAACCTAGTGTTAAGACACTACCTAGTGACAAATAGAAAAAAAATAAAGTCTATAATTATGAAGAAAGGACATAAAACCCATCCATATTGTCATATTTAATTTCACAAATACCAAGCCATTAAATATTATTGAGCTATATGAAATCTCATCGCGCGGTGAGAGTATGTGAATCACTTTCGACGCGCGCGCATTAGATTCACATCTAAAGTGCAACGCCCTGTTGAACTTCGCGAAGTGGGCCGAGTCGACAATATAACTAACTACATAGGCTATATTTGTAATATAGTTTCATTTTCTTTTTGAATAAGAAATATATATATTTTTTATTCTATGATAATTTTTTTTTTATTTATCAATCAATTTCACACTATCTCGCACATAGCAGGGCAGGCAGACTGAACTTAGTGTTAAGACACTCCGTTCCCCACTTTACGCAGAATTTAGAGTGACATTGCATGTTGAGTGGTGATATTCAAAGCCAAACTTTTGTCTTAGTACCAGAGCGAAGAAATGAAAATATTGATAAATAAAATAATTAATTCCCTCGAGTGGGGATCGAACCCACAATCATTGCGTTACAGCCATACCGTTGTGCCCCTGCGCCACGATGGCCTTCTTTAATAATGTTTTATTTCTAAAAAAAATACTACGCGTTCGTAAAGAATTAACAACAGAAACTATTAACACCGGATACTTGTTCTATATAAGGCACACGTACATGTGGCAGCTTTTATGGTTATCATTCAACATAGCATTTTTTGCCTCATACCACGAGTGGCGCTAGAAGCAGTGGAGGGACTGGTATCTAAGCAAGTGCGTTCTGAAATAGTCAAGACGGGATCTATTTCCCGGGCAGCTGTGCGCGTTCGTTGCCCCTGCATAGGGCGTTAGATGTGCAACGATCTCTATTACTGCCGCGCCCGCGCCCGCGCCGGTGCGGTGCCCGCGCTGCGCCCGCGCCGCTCTAAACTTGAACTACAAGTGCAACGAGCTTGCACCTCACCTTCACTGCTTAGAAAGCAACATCGATTGCGTCTAACACACACTAGTGTAGGTGTAGTGTGTATATAATCACCGCATGCGATAAGTAATCAAGTAAAAGCGAGAGGAATATTTGCTTTCAGTCCAATGTCATAATTACATACGCTGCACATACTCTGTTGAGGACGTCGTGGCGTAGGGGCAACGGTGTGATAACGTCGGTTGTGGGTTCGATTCCCCACTCGATGGAATGAATTATTATTTATGTATATTTTCATTTCTTCGCTCTGGCAACAAGGTAAAAGCGCAGCGTTGAGTTCCGCCACTCAATAGGCAATGCCTCAATTTTTTTACGGAAAGTGGAGAACGGAGTGTCTTAGCACTAGGTTCCCTCTGCCTACCCTGTTCTAAGCGAAATACAGAGTGAAATTGAATATACTTTGTGAATTAAAGACAACAAGATATAACGCGTACCTTGTCGACTGAGAGAATACATTCTCACGATTTTCTATAGTACAATCGTGTTGATCATTTAATATTTGTTTTGTACTCATATGTCTTAATCAATTTAATAATCTTGTAGTTGTTTTAAATGCATTTTGTGAGATAAATGAATGAAATGTTGAGTATTAAGTCATAATTAGAAAGTTTTAGTATAAAAATTTGCATATTTTTTTCAACTTCACACTGTATTCCGCATGTAGCAAGGTCAGCAGAGAGAGTCTAGTGTTAAGACTCCACTCCCTACTTTTTCTGTTCATGTTGAATGGCGAAACTTAACGCCGCGCTTTTGTCTTGACACCAGAGAGAAGAAATGAATATATTTAAATATTTTATTTTCTCGAGTGGGAATCGAACCCACAACCTATGGCGTTTACAGTCACACGCTTGTCTCTTGCGCCATGACTGGCTTCTAGCATATTTAAAGTTTACTAAACCTTGATGAAGACAAGATAAATTTTATTTCTTATTTAATTAATCAATTTCTGTTATATAAGATCTTATCCTAAAATTCGGTTTAAATGTCAAACAAAATTGTCAATTAAAATTAATTATACAAAATTATTATTTCAAAAAAATAACACACACACACACACACAGGTAAACACAATGCATAGGTTTGTTTTGATATGTGAATGAACGATTAACCCTTTAAAGTCGCTTCAATAAACCAGATAAAATATGCTGACATTAAAATGCACTTGTAACGCAGCAAACAAAATGTTTACCCTTCCGTTTTATGCGACCCTGGTATTCGATTGCACCGAAGTGCATTGTTGTTGCTTCATTCAATGTATGTAAAATTGCAGTTGTATAAATAATTTTTTTTTATAAGAAATACATTGTTTCAAAATACAAGATTGGCTTTTAAGCCAGGAAATCTATTTATCTTAAGTTCTGATATCTGGTCTGTTTATTTGGTTAATTATGTAAGTGGTGTCAAGCCGGAGGTCCTAGGTTCTTTTAATGTTATTTATTATGCGTTTAAAAATAAAAATCCCAAAATATTATTATTCTAGGTTCTGACAAATAATCAACAACCACCATCTACAACATCATTATCATCAATTAATTTAACGGAAAGAGGGAAATAGAAGTATCTTAAAGTGGAACGGAGTGTCTTAACATTAGGTGCCCAGGTTTCTTCTGCTTACCATGTTATGTGCAGGGTACAGCCTAAAAATAAAAAAATCTGTGTTTTTTTATCTTCTTAGCATATAATAAAAGAAGAGATCAAAGTTATCCACGACCTAAATGAATAAAAAAAAATTGTTAATGGAAGGATACGTCGCCTTGACCGTAACCTATGCCTGAGATAGGCATAGGCGGTTAAGGCGACGTAAGATGCGGGATAAGATAAATAAATATTTTTTTTATTAGAACTTAAACAGAAATATTCGATTATAAACTAAATTTATAAAATTATAAAAAAAATAATTCGCCATTATCACGAAATTAAATATGCATAATAAATATAAACCAAAAATAAATACTATAAAATTTCATCAATTTAAACAAATAGTTACCACGTCATTTTTCGTTTCGCTGTTTTAGCAAACCGCAAGTGAAATAGAGACAGCCATACGTAATCAGTTTGCTTGTGTGGGCTTGTTGATGTTTTGTATGACGTTTAAAACGTGTGTGCATACATTTATAGTTACGCTTATCTATTTATTCTTATTAATACATTTTGTTATGAATTTCATAAAATAATAATATTTTAGGCCAGTCCAGTCCAGTATATTTCCATTTCTTCGCTCTGGTGTCGAGGCTAAGCGCGGCGTTGCCAACACGCAATGCCTCCAGAATTCGGCAGAAAGTGGGGAACGGAGTGTCTAAAAA
>DWAP01002426.1:0-13539 GCA_018230625.1 Heliconius eleuchia | reverse complement strand
AAATATTTAATTTCCTCGAGTGGGAATCGAACCCACAACCAGTCGATTTTACAGTTACCATTTGTGCGTCTGTCCACAAAATTAGTTGAATGAATTTATTTGTATAAGATTAAGGGGGCGCGGTATATGAGATGTACTTTGTACACTTAGAGATATCTTAACTAGTTAAATACGTTAATATTATTGGTTTTATTTTATAAATTACTCTATAGAGAAATAAATTAAAAAAGTTAATTTCATTGTTTATTTATCTATCTGGGGTCACAGAGTAAATCGTGTTCACAGTGCTTCTTTAAAAGTATTTTTTTTAGCTTCACACTGTATCCGGCACATAGCAGAGTTTGTTTCCTCATTGAATTACACCAGAAACCTAATACACCAAAACATCCAGCACAATTATAATTACATATAATTTAATCCTATTAATATTAAACATTCCATAGTTTCTGACCGGGTGATTTGTCATCATAACGCGCCACCAATTAGCATGCTGGCAACCGGCAAGACACGCGAGCCTGACAAATGGTCACGTTGTCACGCCATCTCAACAACGCGTTTAATTAATTCAAACGCTTTAGGATGTGTTGGGATGAGGTGATCGGATGGATGATTATTTTTTTAAAGGAAAATTTATTATAAATTATAAGGAATTATTTTCTTTTTATTTCCTCGCTCTGGTGAAAGCCGCCACTCTATACGTGATGTCACGAAAATTGTGTAGAACATGGGTACGTTTCTATTTTTTTTGTAGCTTCACGCTGTATCCAAAACATAGCATGGTAGGCAAGAGAAACTTAAAACCTAATGACAAGACACTTCGTCCCCATCAAGACCCATTCACTTTTCGACGACGAATTCTAGAGGCAGCAAGTTGAGTCACCATCGAAATTTCAATGAAATGTTAAATTTAGTATATATTTAAGTTTTTCAAATATGAAATTATCAGGTTTGAGTATAGATACCACCTTACGCCATATAATACGCAGTACCTATTCCCAAAACAGACGAAAAAACTACCACTAAAGTATCATATGGATCACAAATTTTGTTCCTGATTATGCTCTAAACTCCAAAGTAAACAAATAAAACAATATTAAATTTAAATTTCGCTCATATTTTAACAATGTTTACCCGAATAATCGATTACAATAAGCCGCAACATATCAATTATGTTGTCAGCTTCACTATTCATATTAATATGTAGGTAAGATCTGTGTTTAATTAAACAATTTGCGGGGCGGCTCCCTTTGATTTACGTTCTTACCTCGCTTTGATACAACCGACAAACGACACGTATGTTTATTGCCGATTTTGTGAAATAATGTGGAATAGGTTTTGTCTTATATTAGAGAATTTACTATTATTATTTATAATAATATTAGGAACCGTCATGAATCATGACGTCATGACCGGAATCTATTATTATATTTATTTTGGCATATATTATCTATGCACTTACATCTGTAAACAGCTCCACAAGTGTCACTTTGATTTATAATCATACGTCAAAAGAAGAAAGCTCATCATTTTATAAGAAGTATTTTTAAGCATTTATTTTAGATGTATTTATTTTATAAAAGTATAATGCACATACTTATTGTAAATGTAATTTTGTTCTACGGAATTTATGCTAATTACATACCGGATTCTAATTCACTCAATGTTGGATCAGTACTATTTAATCGTAACAATTTGAATAAGAGTCTCTGGTATAAGTATGAAATAGAACTTTTAGATGCAAGAAAATATCTTCAAAATATACTCCCTTCTCCTCATCATATTAAAACGATAAACGAAGATTCTCTTAATCATATAATGGACTATTTCAAAGATTCTTACATGACAATAAAACATGAAGCACCAAACAATCATCTTCAAAATATAATGAACATCGCGATTTCAGATGTCTTTGGAGGCTATTTAAAGGTGTGGATTCTTCCCATTACCAAGTATGCTTACTATGGCGGAAGTGTTTCTATGGATAAAGCTTTGAGTATGTTTCAAATTTACGATAAACTCAAGAGCAATCTTAATACTGATGGAAATGACTGGCGTAGTCCAAATGAAAATATTCTGAGATCAGTGACAATAGATGTAGTATCAAGACCGCATACAACATTTACAAGAAGCATGGGAGATCCTTGCAAACCTCTGACGTTCTACGAAAAAACCGACACAGACTTTAAAATACCTATGCCTATTGTGAATTGGAACATACAACCGCCTTCACTCGTTTTGCCTTTTAAAAGTAAATCGTGCATTTCTCTAACATCTCCCGATTCTTCTCATATAGTGTTACAATACTTGGACATCGCTGAAAATTGTATGAAAAGCCAGAATGTCCAAAAGTTAGATGAATTTAATGAAAGATTCCAAATTTGGCTCTCATCGGATGTTGTTCCACACCTCCATGATGAGAACTTGTATTTAGCATTTGGAAATATATTAAGTGTAGTAAACAAAACGAAAGAAATTGGTAGAAAAATATGCACAAATTATAATGAAAAATATGAAAAATTAAAATATAAAGCTTCAGCAATGAAGTCACATGGACAATTGCTGTTAAAAAAATATTTTATTGTAGGCATTATATTGTTAATAGAAATAATTTGGTGTATACCTTCAATATATTATGTTATACGCTTTAAAAGAAAGAATCGATTTCAAAGAGCTAGAGAGCGTTTCTGCAGATTCTTTAAAAGAAAGCGTACGTATAGCCTGCATCATTTTTCACAATACAACTGTGAAGATAATAATTTTCAAAGTTACGAAAGTGGCTTAAAATTGTTTTTCAAACGAGACGAGAGAAATGTAGAAGTAGATGCTCCGTTCTCTTTTCATGATTCTGAGTTATTATCTAATGAAACGCAACGTAAGACTACGTCTTATGAAAATATAACTTTGACAAATGAAGTTCCAAAAAAGAATTCGTCAAAAAAGCAATATAAAGTTGCATGTATTTCTGTTCAAGATTCAATAAACGTTGACAAATCACCTAAAAAGACACAAGATGTTTTAATTGGCACAAGCTCCATGAAGAAGCGAAATAAAGAAAGTCCATCTTGCTCATTAAAACACTCAACGTCAGTACCAAAAGACGAACAAACAATAAATGAAATCAACTATTCTCAAGTCAGCTCCCCAAAAAAATCAAGCAGTGCATTAAAATGTACTTGTTGTATGACAAATGAAAAACTTTCTAAAAATCCTAAGCTTCAGTGCCCTTGCGTTACATGCACCACTATAAAGAATAACGAAAATGAAACATTAATTGATATTAACAAGAAACCAAAGCCTAAATATTTTAAATTTAGACAAAATGATAATAAAAAGAAATGCAAAACTATAACGACTTTACATACGAATCAAAAAACTCATTTTCAAACCAGAATAGTTAACACTACAAAAAATTCTGAAGGCCCTCATTTACACATTAATGCTAAAAAAAGACCTGAAATAAAAAATGAAGTTATGAATATAAAAGAAACGGCTGGAAGCAGTAGAACACCGAGTAAAATACCTAGACTAAAAATTAAAAGTGATCTAAGAGAAATGAATAATGATATTATTAATAAATGCGGTAAAAATCCTACAAAACGAATAGATGTATGTGCTGCTAGATCAATATTGCGAAAGAATAATTTTAAACCAAATGATAAAGTTTTAGACGACAGTGCTATCAAACGTGACTCAAGTGTAACAAAGAAACTAAATACCAGTTTATAATATAATACATTTTTAATACAAAACATGTCGAAAATGAAATTCATTAAATAAGTTTACTTTTATCATTACAATAATATAATTAATTATGACCAATTAATAGATATTAAAAAAGAATTGTTTTTTTTTAAGTTCATATGGCTGTATAAAAGTACACTCCACACCAGTCCTACCACAGGGTCTCGTACTAATCACCCTGACGAATTTATTGGCTGCGATCCGGGTGAATTATACCCGGTTGTACCCGGATGAGTTACTGCATATTTTGCTGCTCAGGTGGCCGCGGGGTCCAGTAATCTGTCATTAGCTACACTTAGCAAATTGACTATTCGGACTAGAGATTACTTTACTCTAGATGATTGTAACTATAGTTATATGGAGGATTATTAAATATTTTTGTATTTTTTCACCTACAAATTCATACATATTTCAATTTTACATCAAGACAAATAAAAGTCTCACTTACGCTTAGGCTTATAACGATTTTAACCTATATTGATAGATTTAAGATGATTTAATCCTTTTTTTTACTTAAACTACGTCTGCTACGTAGTTTAAGTTTTTAAACGTTCGAAGACTTTTAATTGACAAAATCAATTAAATTATTAGTCGACTATAAATTTCGTAGTCAATTGAGATAAATTTATTAACATTAACCTTATCAAGATATTTCTAAGCAATTGGCAACAATTTAATCACGGCAGAGACTTATCGGGTAGGGTGACCAGTCCGCTATAAATACCGTCTAATGTTGTGGGCTTACGACCAATTTTGCGGGATAATCTCCGATTGACATAGAATTTGGGGCAATCGTCCTCGATCGTGGGTAATTTATGTTCTTCTATTGTTGAAGTAATTATGGTGAACAGTGGTAATAGAAAATCTAGTCAATGCCAGATATCTAAATAGTTTACTTTATTGTAAAGAGATTTTCGTTTGTTTGTGGTGGTTTATTAGTAAATGCTTAAAAATTTTGCAAAATAAACAAAACTAAAATTTTATGGCTTTGTATTGTCCTTTCAATAAAATGCATAGACTCATGCTCTCATATTTTAATAATTTCGATTTATTTTTAATTTACTAACAAAGACTTACAATCCTTGAAAAAAATTAATATCGTAAGGGACAGCCTGTATACCGAAAACAAATGTACTTGTCGTGGTAATCCCACAAAATTAAATAAGCATATTGCACAGATGGGAAGCGCGGGCGCGGGTCATCACTGATTTATGGCGCTTCGACCGGGATTACTCCGTATGTCTCTGTTAGCCACTGGGTTTAGCTTAAAAGAGACCAGCTTAATCAAGTGCTTTACTTTGAATGATTATTATATTATTTGTGTTTTGTGTTATATTTGAGTACTTTAAACGTTTTCTTTTCTAGAAATATAGTTCTTTTTGAGCTTCACGCTGTATCCTGTAGCATGTAGTAGGATAGGCAGTGGGAGCATAGTGCTAAGACTCTTCGCCCCCCACGTTCTGGAGGCTTTGCGTGTTGAGTGGCGGAACTTCACACGTCGATTTGCCTCAATACCAAAACGAATAAATCTAAATATTATACATTTCCTTTAATTGGAATCGAACCCACAGCCTTAGGGACACACACTTGTGCCCATGTGGCCTCTTTTATAGAGTTTATGTTAAAGTTAATGATATTTTAAAATAAAAGAATATAATAAAAATAAGTAATATTTTAAAACAGACATATTTTTACATTTTTGCGAGATATTTCTAAGAAAAAAAATATAAGACCGCTCTTTCGAAAAGAAAGAAATATTACAAGTATCATAAATTAAAAAACATCATAAATCTTGGCACACTCGCTCACTATCAGCGCGGAGTCAAAAGAACTCCTTAAATTAACCCGTTGACAACGAATTGCCCGAAACACCCCAAAAACGTCGCCAACTCGCAGACGCTGTAATTTAACCAACCCTTGTTTGGAAACTCAAGATTTCGATATGCATCTGCAACCTTATCTTACCTCCCTCTCCACCAGAAATGAAGCTTGCCGTCCTGGAGAAGCTTTTGACTGAATACTATGTTAAATGAATTGGTGGTTATAGAACCCATATTATTACACGCACTGTCTGAAACTGAAAATTAGGTACGAATAGAATATAATATAAAATTTTTCGTATTCTATCTGAATCTATTTATATGATTTTTTATATTTATCTGACATTAAATTATACAACCGACACACCTGGATTTATATTGACGAAAAGTATACATAGTATTTTTTTGTTACCTTAATTTATTTACTTAATTAAAATACAGAAAATATATTAAAATATGTTTAAGAATCTACAAATATTATAGGCAGAGGCCGTTGTGGGGCAGTGGCACAAGGGTGTGACTGTAACGCGACGATTGTTGGGTTCGATCCCCATTATTATTTATTGGCATCAAGGCATTGACTTCCGCTACTCAACACGAAAAATTCGGTAGAAAGTGGCGAATGGAGTGTCTTAACACTAAGTTTCCTTTGCTTAGCAGAGTAAACTGCCAGCAACTGCCAGTTCATTGCTCTAAATTAAACAAAATCTTTAAGTATTTCCACTGTCACTGGATTACAAACCCATAGGAAGCAAAAGGACTCGGATGATGAAGCGTAATGCGACAAGGTTGTTGGGCGAGCAAATACTTTCCTACAGTAATTGCGGCAGATAGGTGTGTTCGTAATTAAAGGATGGTAACAAGGTCCCCGGGGACGAGCTAAGACAAGACCGAGATACCTCTGGAGAAAGCAAATATTTGGAAATATTATAAACTTATGATTTCTATTATATATTTACTCAAGGTTTAAATTTTCTACTAAGGTTATTTTGGCTTAATTTTCTTTCAAAAAAGTGGCTATTTATTTAAGTGATTTTTCGTTTTTAATTATTACACACGCTATGTTTAACATTTTGAAATGACTCTTTGTAGTTCATATGGGTGGTTTCATTTTTTTCTTTTTAAATATATTAATTGGTTTTCTTTCAATTAAAAGATATTAAAACATTTCACATAGGCAATTTACAACTTACTGCATTTATCTGTAAATTGTAGATTTCAAAAAAATATTGAAGAGTACACGTAATTTGCTAATATTCATTTATGAGTTTTAAGGAAGTAACGAATATTAATATATACAATTGAATTGTTTCAAAATGTTCGAAATATTTTCATATTTCTTGTTCTTTGAAAAGTCAAAACCGGTCAAGTGCGATTCGGACTTCGCCGCTGAGGGTTCCCTACCAATTTTCGAATTGTACATAAGTCAACGGGAACTACTACTACTTATAAAAGTTGACAAATTTAAGTTTGCATACGCCCATGCCCTTCTTTGTATGAAATGAACTGCAATTATAAGATTTTAATAAATTTTCATATTTCAGTTTTTTTTTCCTTTATAACCCAAAGCCAAATTTCATAACTGTATGAGAAATCCTCTATAGGTTTTGATTACGCGGCGGATTTCATACAAAATGCAACTGCTAGTATTTTTTGATTGCGTTGAATTAGAAACTGGATTTTTATTGTGTACCAAGGGGTCGTAGACCTGAATATTTGATATTAATTTCAGCTTACCTCCACGCGATCTTGAGATACAAGTGTGTAAAAGCCATACAAAAGTGACCCTAAGGGTTTCGTTTTTTTGAGATCCAGAACCCTAAAAACCAATTAAACACAATCGATTCCCAAATCTTCCTCAGAAGCAGCAATCCTTTACCAACATCTCCAACATTATTTGTAGGCCTCTCCAAACTAAACAATAATACTGTCCATTTTATATAGAACCTTATAAACTAGCAAACGTGAACTAAATATTCAGAAAATTGGCAAAGCAAAGGTTTATTTTAACTTGGTTGTGATAAATAGCAAAAGGGGACTTAAAACAAATTAATCACGGGTCCAATTTGGTGGTACAATGGTTGGTTGGAATGAGTGGGATTTCGTTATTGCGAGCAGGTTCGGTGACAAATAGAAATAATTTATTATAGCCGTTCTATGCTGTAATAGTGGTACTACTAACTTAACCTAAAAGATGCTCTACGAACTCTAGATGTTTGACTTTTAGTAAATTAATAAATATTTGAGGCCGTTTTGGTGAAATGGCACATTGTGTTTTTATAAACATGGTAGTTGTGGGTTCAATTCTCATTCCGGCGAATGCATTATTTGATAGTTTTGCTTGATCGTTGTGGTATTAAGGTAGGTTCTGAAAGGTACAGGTATTGAAAGTGAGCGAAAGGTGAAGAAACAGTGTGTCTTGATATTAGGTTCCTTCTGCACTGCTGTGAAGTTGTAAATAAAAATATTGTAGATTTTATAATTATTGTATTATTTTGCTTTTTTTAGAATGTTAACTAATGGTTATATTTACACATATATACGTAATCGATATCACCTCTTATTAATTAATAAAATTAATATTTTTAATATGAACTAACTCTTCGATCACTTACTGTTATATTTTACTTCAACATTACCAAAAATAACATAACATTAACAAAAGACATTCGAAAACCGAATAAATAGAAATAGGCTTCAGCCTCACGCTGTATCCCGCACACAGTAGGGTAGGCAGAGGGAACCTAGTGTTAAGACACTCCGTGCCCCACTTTCTGCTGAATTCTGAAAGCATTGCGTGTTGAGTTGCAGAACACAACGCTGCGCTTAGCCTCGACACCAGAGCGAAGAAATGGAAATATACATTGAAATATCTTAATTGATTAAAAGAAAATATCTCCATAAATAGGAATCGAACCAACAACTATCAATCAAGAACCAGCTATGTATCATTATATCAAAGTACATTCAAAGATTCACTCAACAAATAGAGACAACAAGGAACATCCGCAAGATGTTCCTCGCAACTCTATTAACGTCGCACCATCTTTAATTTGTACTTCCTTTCCAAATAGATTGCGCTATGCCTTCTAATAAGCTTAAGGGGTTAAATAATTTGTTTACTTTCCTACCGTCATTGAGATTAGTTACTTGGAAATGGTAGTTAACTATGATTAATATGTCAAAGGTTATATTTGATACTTAAAACAAATATATTTAGTTTGAGGCCAGTCGTGGCGCAGGGGCTGTAAACGCGACAGGTAGTGGGTTCGATTGTCACTTGATGAAATTAAATATTTAATATGTTCATTTCTTTGCTCCGGTGTCGCAGCAAAGCGCGGCGTTGATTTTCGTGACTCAACACGCAATGCCTCCAGAATTCAGCGGAAAATGGTGAACGTTGTGTCTTAATATGCACTAGGGTTCCCTTTGCCTACCATGCTGTGTGCGGAAACTGAAAACAAAAAATAATAGATAGTTAGTAATGCGAAATATTTTTCGATTTTGCTCCTTTATATTTATTTTGATTGTTATCAAAATGTACTAGAAGTCGTACGGTTTTACAAGTTCCTGAGATTCGGACAAAAATCTATACAATTTTTATATTTTTCTACCATGCTCTAACTAACGAAAGCATCTAAAATATACAATTTTACACTAAATGATAAATTATTTATTTTAGAGTTACAACATAACATATTTTGAACATATATAATATACTCGCTAAGCAATATAAATACAAAAATGTAAGCATTTAAATTCGTTCGTTATTTCTGCAAATGAAACGTCCACACCTGGCGGAACTGGCCCAAATCAGTGCGGTAATTAAAAAAAAAACACCGGAAACAGTGCCGTTCCCTCACGTCCGGTTGCCGATTGGCTGATCTTTGACCCAACCCTACCTGACATACATGGTACATAACCCGCTATATACAGTACCCTTGTGTAGACTGTAGACTCCCTTCGCGACGATATCGATTTACTGGGAGGAGGAAAGAGTTACACGCACTCTCACCTCACAACTGAGGTAAAACTTAATTTAGCCTAAACCGTTCATGTTAGCAACTTCTTTGAATAATATTATAAAGTGAACTCTAGGTATGCCTAAATATGACATATCATATCAGAGCAACGGTAATAACATTTAATAAGGATATTTAAAAGTAAAAATGTCTGTGTAAACACAATAATTTAGGTACAAATCTTGCAAAATAGTTATGTGAGAGTGATTTCAAACAATTTTATTTAGATATTTTCGAAATAAATGGATGAACTCCGCTGTTTACTCTGCTTCAGACTGAAAATACATCTTCACGCTGTATCCCGCATACAGCAGGATAGGCAGAGAGAACCTAATATTAGGACATTCCATTCCCCACTTTAAACGGTTGAATTTTTCGAGGCCTTGAGTGTTGAGTGGTATTGCTAAAGCGAAGAATTTAAAATAATAATCCCTTTTTAACATTTTTTTAAAGTGTTATGCCACACTTGGGAAAGAAAAATATTTATTAAGAAAACGTATAAAAATTTGAACGTAGCGGGATTTACACTCGCGCCTCTTTGAAAACCGTCCAAGAGTTTTCGGATTTTGCAAACGGTTTCCAAATTCAAATATAAAAGTTTTCTTAGTAAGTAAATAACAAATCCCTCGATTGGGGATCGAACCCACAACCGACGCGTTACAGCCACACCCTTGTCCCCATGCGCCATGTCAGCTTCATTAATAAAAATACACTGAAAGTAAATTGCTTTAAAAATATATAATCTCATACCTGTGTTTAAAATCTTTAAACGAAATTACTATCAGTAGTCATAAATCGTCTTAAAAACTTTCAAGTGCACGCGCTATGAACAAATTAGTTGCATGTATCTTAAAGATAAAATGTCTTATAACTAAATTAC
The DNA here is from genome assembly GCA_018230625.1 of Heliconius eleuchia. Taxonomy (NCBI): domain Eukaryota; kingdom Metazoa; phylum Arthropoda; class Insecta; order Lepidoptera; family Nymphalidae; genus Heliconius; species Heliconius eleuchia. The sequence goes on along the minus strand of DWAP01002426.1, from coordinate 3,076 downwards.
ATATATTTTTCTAAGCTTCAAACATATAGCAAGGTAAGCAGATGGAGAGAGAGAGATCCGTTCTCCACTTTCCGCCAATAGGAAAACCGAGGAAATTAAAATACAAATAAAAAATAATTCATTACCCCCGAGTGGTCATCGACCCCATAGCCGTCGCGTTTACAGTCACACGCTTGTGCCACTACGCCACAACGGTCATTAACGTTGCGCCACAATGGTTGAACCTTATAACTAATGAATATTTATAATATATTGAATTTAATTCAAAAATATTCATTCAAATATTGCCAAAATCAAAGTTAAGTACTATTCTCAATGGCATTAAACTATTCCTTGCATCTAGTTGCATATTTCAAACTATTAAGAGGACCAATCGTGGCCAATTTGAGCTTGTGGCGAGCCATGCTGCAGTCAATTGTAAGTAAAACTGAACTAGATGTTATTTAAAAACTCTTTTAATTTACTTGATTACACTTATCTTTTTATACTAAAAAATAGAATAGATACTAAATAAATAAGATGTGATTTTGAGTGGGAGGTGGGAGGTTAGTCTTAGACCTCTCCAAATATCACCAAGGAGGTTAAAAAATGGTAAAAAACATGATAAATGGACAGCCTAAAAACTTTTAACTTTTTTTAGTAATAATCGTACCTATATTTAAAAAAAATGTGCCTTATAAATTAAAAATAAAAAAACATAAAATTCACTCGCACATTTATTTTTATTTTTTTACTTAATGTGACTGAGAAGTTTTTACTATACCGTACTTGATATTTTTAATTCCAATAAGTTAAACTACATACTGTACTAATTTTACAATCCAACGTGGGTGGAGAGTGCATGCTGAAATGTCATAAAATGAGTTAACGGCGAAATAGAGGCGTACGCAACATTATCTTACAAATTACTAGATTACGTTTAGAAGAAACGTTGCATTCTAAAATTTACATCATCACGTCTGGGTTTCTCTTGAACAAATACAAACTAAATTGTATTTCTAACAGAATTATCTAAAAATAAACGCAACATCGAGTTCTGCCAATCCACACGCCGTAACGCTAGGTTCCCCCGACCACCGTGCTATATGGAGGATATAACGTAAGGCTAAAAAAAATAAAAAAAATGGAATCAAAACGATATAAAAAAAATAATTGAGACATTTCTCAAAAACCCCTATTTCCAATACGAGCAACGACTTCCATTACGCCAATATCAGGCAGCCAGAGCTATAACTCAATGAACAATGGTCGGCATTCTAATCCAGGCACAAGCTGCCCTATAATGAAATTCCCCGGAGTCGCCCGCGGCTCCACTCACCACTGTCGTCACAACAATTAGCCGCGGTCTACTTGTATGGGATGGGCAATGGGCACGTTCAGTATTTGTTTGGGTAGATTGGTGCATGATAGGCTAGTGTACCTATGAGATATTTAGTATAGAAATGTTATTTTTAGAAAGTTGGATTAATTTAAAAAAAATATCAGAAAAAAATATAAACCTTTATGACGTTTTTGCACCGACCGACCGTAAACGCGACAGGTTGTAAGTTGGATTCGGGCTTGAGGGAACGAAATATTTAATATTTTCATTTCTTTTTCGTGTCAAGCCAAAGCGCGGCGTTTATCCACCACTCAACACGCAATGCCTCCAGAAATCGACAGAGAGTATGGAGTAGAATATCTCAACACAAGGCTTGCCTACCCTGCAACATGATACAGCGTGAGGCTAAAAAAGAACGTATCAGTCTTGAGACTGGTGATAATACACTCATTTTAACGCATACAAAAATGTCTGTCTGTTATATTTCACATCATGTTCATAAGCCATTTTTAGACTGCATACATTATCTTACATAATTTTTTCCTTCTATACTTAAGCAATAATAAAAATCCCATCCTGTATGATCTATAAGTAGGAAAACTCTATAAATATGCTCTATATCTAGATAGATAGATAGATAGTAATAAAAAAATTATAACGACCCTAAAACGTGTTGACGTTGAAAGACGTGCATGAAATGATTACTTACAGGTACAGTTTTACGGTAGGTATTAAAAATCATAATGCTATGTCATATTTTATATGAAATTTTAATACTTTTCGTAATTCACTGTTAATAATATTTTTATTTCCCCGCTCAGGTAAGACAAACAGCGGCGTCGAGTTCCGCTACAAAACATCCAATATCTCATATCAATATCTCCTATATACCTATATCTTTTGATTATAACATACTCTTTGCCTACCCTGCTATATCCGGGAATAAGCATAAAGCAAAAAAAATATTAAAATATTGTACATTAAAAAAAATAGGTATAAGTAAAACAATAAACTTTAAAAAAAAACATCCTAAAACAATTACAAAATTCAAAATTTCCCTCTCATTTCACTCTTACACGACACTCACCTACAGTGCAGCAGTTACTCGTACTTAAATAATTATTCTTTTCAGTACGATTCCCTAATAGAGAGAAGTGCCCCATAACCCCATTTTCCACTAAACCCAGAAGTAAGAGCTATTCAGCGGAGGGTTAGGAATTAAGCGATACATTCTGTTGGACAATAGCAGGTGTAGTTGTGAATCTGCATACTGACTTTAAGTAATTGGCCCTGGAGTAGGGTTGGCGCGGCTCCGATATGGAATAAACTTGGGTTTGGTCCTGATAAATTTAGAGAAATTTCCTGTTTCAAAGGAATAGGGAGCTTATTGCCAGTTACTCTTTAATTTTATGTCTTTGATTAGAGCATGTTATTGTAATGAGCTTTTTATTCGATTATTTGAAATAAAGATTTTTTTTATATTGAGGCCGTTATGATGCAGGGGCATAGTATGAGTTTGATTCCCAATCAGGTTAATGATTTTTATTTTTTATTTAATCAATCTAACTAGAAGAAGTTCGGCGTTAAGTTCCGTTAAGTCAACACGTAAAATCTCAAAAATTGGGCGTTGCGCGAGCTCAAAACCAAATATGTACATAATATATTCTTATATTTGTAGAGGCCAGTCATAGCGCAGGGGTACAAAGTATGACTGTAAAACCGACTGGTTGTGGGTTCGATCCCCACGCGAGGAGA
>DWAP01002425.1:0-13539 GCA_018230625.1 Heliconius eleuchia | reverse complement strand
TATTTATATTTCCTAAGTGTGGATTAACACTTTAAAAATGTTTAAAAAAAAAAAAACCATACAAAATTTTGGAACTAATTGGCAAAGGCAAGTAATCCGGAATATCGAAATTTGGCTACAAAAAATATATACATACATACCAGTAGCATTGTCCGCCATGTCGTCTTCACTCTTCCATACTTACGGGCCACACCGCCTCGCGGACAGTCCACTGCGATCACTGAACAAGAGGTACTCGACGCTTGCAATCCTCTCCCCTGGTCATTATGATCGCGTAGTGACCTAGCCATTCACGGAGAATAGATCGCACTTCCGACCTGTGCTAGTTGGACGCTGTAACCTTGCGGGATAGAAGCTTCACGTCACACCAGCGTGTGCGTGAAAGTAAGCCGCGTGAAGCCAACGTGAACGTTAACGTGAAACGTACCTCGATCTGAGGCATTCATCATTGGATTCGGGAGACGAAGACCGGGAGCGTCGTCACTGGCGTCCAAATGCCGCGGCAGGCGCTCGGCTACACATAATGGATCGAGCGGAGATCTCGTCAAAAGAAGAATACAGATGCCAATTATTTATTGTCATACAATACGCGGACGTCGGGCGGCGCGCGGGCGCAGTGATGGAGTGACAGCGATGACGGCGTGACGGCGACCGCCTCACCTCACTATCCGTTTGAATTGTCATCGATTTTTTCATTTACTATTTAATTGGTGGGGTCTCGAAGGATGGACGGATAGGCGGACAGAAACGGAGACTGTAGTAACTAATATGATTTCATAATAATTTTGATAATGATATTTAAAAATATTAGGTGTATTGGTTGTTTATGTCATCTTTATCTGATAAAAATTACCTAAAGTAAATATAACCGAAGAATAAATTGAAGGCGGTCTCATCTACTTGATATCCTACACCAATAATTAACCCAAATAAAAATGACATAGCAACTTAATCAATTCATAAATATTACTTAAGTTTCTCATATATTATAAAAGAAAAGACTAGGACTAAAAGAAAGACTAAGAAAAAATAAACACACATACAAACAAAACTCTTCTTCTAACAATATGATCATTGTAACTGATACAGCTAGTGATGTGATTTCGCTAATCTGTCCGGGTTAAGAGTTCGTCCCCCTGTACCATGTCCCCCTGACCCCCGTCCCCCTGACCCCCGCACGCGACACCACAATTATGGCCAATTAAATCAGATTGAGTAGTAACGTACCTCCCTGAGTCAGACCATGCTATTATAATTGGTATTATTGTAGGAAATGAAGAAGACGCACCGGTCAAGTCCTAACCTTGAAATATAGTGGCCAAGAAATATTTTAGCAATTAGTTGGTAAAATTCTTCTTATCTGTTATTCAATCTCCTTTCGCTTCTCCAGCAAGGTGGGCAAGAAGACTTGAAGTTCATCTTCACGCTGTATCCCGCTCACAGCAGGATAGGCAGAGGGAACCTAGTGTTAAGAGACTCCGTTCCCCACCTTCCGCAGAATTCTAGAGGCTTTGCGCGTTGGGTGGCGGAACTCAACGCCACGCTTTTCCTTGATACCAGAGAGAAGAAACGGAAATATTAATTTAAATAAATATTTCAGTTTCTCGAGTGGTGATCGAACCCACACTTGTCGCTTTTACAGCCACACTTTGTGACACTCAAGTCTAGACTTTAAGTTGAAACGCTTTATTCCTCATTTTCGATATAATTTAGAGATATTTTTAGATTTGGATATTAGTAACGCAGCACTAGGCTACATTTTCTCTGACCAAATTACTTTCTCTTCCTTTCAAGGTGGGCAAAGATACCTGAGAAAGTAGTGTCAAAATACTCCGTTCGGAGGCATTTTGTGTTCGTGGTTCTACCACGCTATACAAAATGCCACCGAGTTCTTGAGTTCTAACTCAACGCTACGTTTTGCCTCGTTACCAGAGCAAGGGAAAGAAAATATTAAATATTTCATATCCTCATATGGCGATAGAACACACAGCACACAACACAACAGCCAAAAAAATACTAAAATGTTTAAAGCCATCTTGGGTTAGTGACACGGCGTCTAACGTCGGGACGATTGTGGGGACAAACAATTATTTTGAGTTTCGCCTCAGCATGCAATGTCTTAAAAATGGGGCGGTGCTTGGGCAATAGAACATCTTAACACTAGATACCCTCGGTCTATCCCGCCACATGCGGGATACAGCGTAAAACTAAAAAAAGGCAAAGTACTTTTACAAATATTTTCATCATCATTTTATTAATTATATTATCTACATTTTTAAATATATTGAAAGGACAAAGGCGAGAAGGATTTGAATTTCTTTTCACTTACTTATGCTATTTGTGCTGTACTCGTGGGTTCATAAGCGTTCTTAACCCGTTGTTTGGGTGACCCAGTTACGGAGCTTGCAACACAACGGGTCTATATTGCTCTGGACTTCTCTTACGAGGAGTGTCTGCTTAGCACTTAACTAAATGGAATGTACTTTTTTTTATCTTCACGCTGTATCCCGCTTATAACGGGATAGACAAACCTGAGAAACTAGTGTTAAGACACTCCGTTCTTATTAAGACATCCGTCCTACACTTCCCGCCGAATTCTCGAGGCATTGCATGAATAAATGCAAAATCGCGAATTCAACGCCACGCTCTGCCTTGTTACCAAAGCAAGTAAGTGAAATATTGAATATTTCATTCGCCCGAGTGAGATCGAACCCACGACCATCGCGTTTACAAACGCAGGCTTGTGCCGTAGCGGTCTCAATATTACTACTTCAGTAAGTATTTTAAACTACGATAAGATTATTATCAGCAGTATTTTTAACCGATTTTAATAAAAGGACCGTTACCTCAGAATTTGCGACTGGATGAATCGATTTTGATGATTCTGTTGTTATGTGAAAGATCAGTCATTATTTATTTATTACTTTATTAGCTTCACATTGTTTTTTTTCATATATAATAGAGTAGGCGAGGGAATCCTAGAGTTAAGAAAAAACAACACGCAATGCTCAAAGGCATTGCGTGTTAATTCATCGGCAAATGAGGAACGTAAGTTATTTCCAGGTTCCCTCTGCCTACTCTGCCTTGTGCTGTATTACAGCGTGAAGCTGTAATACAGCAGTAGTTTGATTTAAAATACTTAAAAAAATATTTTAAATCAAACAAAAATCGTATCTAAAAGTTCATAATCGTTATCCTCACATATCTTTGAAATGTTTTACGATACAAACGTTCTTTTGAATGGGTGTTCAGTGGGTAAACCAACACTGCGTTGTCTCACTAAATAAAGAATATAAAAAAATGTCTGTACTTTTATATTTTTATTGTAAACTAATAACAATAAATATAAAGCTTTTGAAAAGTTAAAAAAAATAAATTGTCTTAACACTAGGTTCCCAAGTTTCCAAAATCATAACCTATCGCGTTTATAGTCGCATTAGTAGCCCTTGTGCTACGACTGACCTGAATATTTTTTTTTGGAAATCAAATAATATCAAATAATAAACAATTTTGTAATTCATACATACAATTAAAATAAAAGTTAATTTTATCTATTTCTACAAATCCGTATTAAAAATTCAAGGTTTATCACAATATTGTAAAGATTATTAGAAAATTTCCGTTGTAAACATTTGTTAATCGTAAGATTAGGACTTCGAGTTGGGAATATTCCTACACTTGAGTGTAACCGTTTTCTTATATACCATGTACCTACATATGTATGTATGTTTGTTTATATCCACTTAGCTCTGTAACTATGTTTTTATGCTCTGATGGTTGAAATATTGGGATGTGGATATTATAATACACTATCGAAAAGTATTTATATACTTCTGCATATTATTATTGATTGCGAAGATTGATTGAAGATTGATTTTGCGGCATTGCATATTGAGTGGCGGAACTCAACGCCGCACATTCCCTCGTTACCAGAGCGAAGTTATAAAAATATTAAAACATACTAATTTATTCAAGTAAGTGGAAATCGAACCCATAATCTTGTTTAGTTGCACGCTCGTGGCCCTGCGTGACGGCCTTAATTTCCAAAGTGCAATAATAATAAATGATTTAAACATAATTTTAGTGCGAAGTAATTTATTTCAGAATTTTAGTACTTAGTGAAAAAGAACAAGAACAAGAACTTTTTTACAAGCTTTTCGACTACGACTAAGACTTTCAGTGTTAGTATGTGTTAGTGTGTCTTGCAAGCTCAGTGCCCAGAGACTTACGACTTCAGTTCTGCCGACAATGAAATTACGTATTATCAATATTATTGACAAAATCAAAATGGCCGCCGCAGCAAAATGGAGGATTGTAATTTTTTGCAATTCTCTATTTTTTTTAAAACTATAATAACATGAAAAACATCTGGAAAGCTTGCTTCTAAATAGGTTCTTTTAATTAATATATCCATTTGCAGCTTCACGTTTCATTTCGCATAGCAGGGTGTCCCATCTTTGTCTAGATAGAACCGAAAGTTAAAGCAACCCGTTGTCTATTTTCCACCCAAATTAAAGATATTGTACGTTGAATAGCGGAATTCAACGCCTTACTTTGTTTAGCCATTCATTTTATATGTAATTAACTTCAAATTTACTATGTAAATTGGTAATGCATTTTTCTGTGGTACATATATAATTGATATTTTTAATTTTTTTTCTCTTTTTGTAGTTTTCATTGTTGTTTTTATCAAATATCATAATTATAAATTAATGGGATCCTATAGGTTTTGATTACGCTACAGCTTTCATACAAAATTCATTTATTTCTTATTATTTAGTTATTATTTTTAACTGATAATTTTTAAAAAAATATTCTTGACAAACGGATAAGAGGACAACAAAGTTACAAGGGTTCCGTTTCTATCTTTCGAGATATAGAGCCCTAAAACATCACTTTTAACATCATAACAATAATTTTAATCTATGTCACCTAAAAGATAGCATTAATCGGTTGAAGCCGAGTGGGGAAATCGTTTCTAAACAATCCTACCGAACGGAATAAACCAATACCGTATCTCCTCCCTGAGATTTTGTTTTGTTTACTCTCGAACTGATAACAGCCTAATCGATAACAGCCTGTCTCAGTGATAACCGCCACTTGTAGCTTCTTGGCCGAGTAGTGGTCGCCGCACCTGCGTTTCATACACTCGGTATTCTTTAATAAAAAGAAACAACAATTTTATTTAAATCTTGCAAATGAGAATTAACTGTGTTTACGGTGAAATATACGAATTTTTCATTTGACATAGGCTTTTTTTTTAATTTTATAGAATATTGTGGTTTTTTGTTTTATTTTTGCTATTGTTTTTTTTATTTTTTTTTACCTTAATGGCAAACATGTTGATACGGACTAGTAATTTGCGTAAATATAGATTAGCTTTTGTAGTACGAGTGGTGTTGTTTGTCGGTATACCGTTAATTTACTTTGCGTCTAAAAGTTTCGAGGAAGAAGATACTTCTGATTTACTTTATAAAGGTAGTGAACTAAATAAAATATATTCACAATAACATATATATTTTTTATGTCTTTCCCAGTGTCGAGATGAAATTCATAATCAGAGTCTAGACAGAGAATGTATCTCTTTTTCTAGCTTCATGCTTTATCCTGCATATAGCCGGGTCTCCTCTTCTTCTCTTTGGAACAACTCTTTCCTCGAGTAGAAATGGAGCCGATAGCCGCCTCGATCACAACAGTCAGAGGTTGTGATGTTGCGCCATGATGGCCATATCTTAATGGTTCTCCCTATCTCTCTCTTTTCCTTAGTTAACATATTTAAAGTTTTTCTTCTTATAAAATTTCAATAAACATTTGGTACTTTTTAATGGCCCTGAGGCCTTCATGGGGCAGGGGCATAAGCGTGCGATTGTAAACGCAATATTTGTGGGTTCGATTCACTCTCGAGGGAATAAAATATTCAATATTTTCATTTCCTCCAAAGCGCGGCATAGAGTTCCACCGCCCAACATCAAGAATTTAGCAGAAAGTGGAGAACGGAAACATCTCAATGGCAACAGAGTGTCTTAATACTCCCGAAGATCTCAGGTTCCTTCTGCTTACCCTATTTAGTGTGGGATACAGCATGAAGTTAAAATAACAATAATGGAGTACGTAGCAATTTATTTCTGTAGTCCCTACCTCCTCTAAAGTAAAGGAAGAGTAAATAGGTTCAAATTCCTATATGTTGGAAGAAATGTGTCACTTTGTATACATATTTTTTATACAGCCTTTCTAGATAAATGTACTGTCTTTTGATAAAACAGCTACAAATATATATATATATATATATTTTCAATTCAAACTATTAGTTCCGCTTTCAACCAAACAAACTCTTCAGCTTTATAATATTAATATCGGCTCTTAACTAAAGTAGAGTAATAGTAATCAAATTTAATTTACCTTATTACATAAATTTAACTTAATATGTACGTCGATCCCCACTCGAGGAAATGAATTATCATTTATTAATATTTTCATTTCTTCACTCTAGCACCAAGGCAAAAGTCCAGCGTTGAGTTCCGCCACTCAGCATGAAATGCACGAAAGTGGGAAATGGCACTTTTTAACACTAGGTTCTCTCTGCCTACCCTGCTGTGTGCGGAATATAGCGTAAAGCTGAAAAAAATTATGTTTTATTTTTCAGATGAAGAAATTTTTCACTCAAGGAACTTGCTCGATATAAATGGAGGCGAGGAAAAGAACTGCACACAACCAGCTATACTGGAGTTCCCATCAGACGGATTGACCAGATATCAAAGGCAACATGTCAGTAGAATAGTTACTTTAACAAACTAAAATAATGTATATATACATACATAAATAGTTGTAGGTTTGATTCCTACTGAAGGAAATGAATTATTTCCTGACAAGTAGAAAAACTGTGGCTTTGAGTTACACCATTCAGCATTAAATAATAATATGAAATTAGGACGGAAAGGGAGGATCGAACTCAATAAAATGTTTTTGCTGTAATAGTAAAAAATATAAAATTTCTTGCTTTTCTTTCTATTCGTCAGTACAAATTTCTCATAAACAAGTAATGGAGGATTTCTTCAATACATCAGATATTTCTTTGATTTTATAATTTCAAGACCAAGATATAAAAAACAGTGATTTGTCAATGACTCCATTTCTTTAATATCTTTTCGTATTTCTCTGGCAAAAAAGCTTAAAATAAAACAGCATTGATATTTTCATCTTTAATTTTACATTCAAAACAATATAATTAAAGTGAATATTCCTAGGGCTTTATTCTACTGCATTGTGTCCTGGCCTTTTACTGCTTCCTTCTGCTCGGCACCGTTTGTGAACAATACTTCGTGCCCGCCATTGATATTATATGCGAACGTAAGTTTAATATTATAATTGTTAATACATTAATAAAAATAAATAAATCAGCTTCATGCTGCATCCCGCACACAGCAGGGTGGGTAGACGGAAGGAACTAGTGTTGAGATACCTCCACATTCTGCCAAAGACTGGAGGCATTATGTGCTGTGCGGAACACGGTGGAACTCAACGCCGCGCTTTGCCTCGACACCAGAGCGAAGAAATGGAAATATACATTTAAATAAATATTTAATTTCCCCGAATGGGGAGCGAACTCACAACCAGTCACCTCTACCTTTACGTTGGCGTTTTATTAATACATATTTATTTTTTGTTTAATTTTTTAAAAATGAATAAATAAGGAAAAGGAAAAAGAAATTAACAATTTTAGTAAAAGGGTGGTCTTATCACCACAAGTGATCTCTTCCAGGCAACCTGTAATAAGAGAATGATCAAAAAACTCAAATTTAGCCTTACATATGCATTTCCCGATTCCTATTCCTATAATCGAATTCCTTTCCCTATAATTGTAAAAGTCTCCATATATTTAAGTGTGGCTCAGTGGTAATTTTAATGTAATAAATGTAAAAAAATATATTAAAATTATTAATTTTAATTTAAATAATTAAAACTACCACTTGCTCTGTGATCTAACATTCATCATCTGTTTCATCGTTCATCATCTGTTTTTTAGCTTCACATATGTTTTTATATATATTTTTGCGTGTATATAATTTATGGTCTTCCATATTAATGTAGTATGTACCTACTTAAATATTGCAAAGCGAATTTAACCTTTTTTTTCAATATACGAGTATGGGATCTTGGAGGAAATGTCGATGCCTAAATTATTTTCGAATCACTACCCGAGCGCGGCTTCGCCCGCTTGACCTTCTTGTTATATTAAAGTAATAGTAAAATTATATAAAACTCTACTAATATTATAAATGTGGTCGATATTTCTCTCTACAATGTGCCTTTAGACCCTCAACGTATAAAGACATAATTTAGTCTTACTAAATTGTCTTTGTTAGTAGTTTTATTTTGCTTATTTCTTATTTAAAATTATTGACTAATATGCTTTTTGCTTTGCGTTCATAGTTATTTATTTAAAACAAGCATCTATAATAGAGGCCGTCATGGCGCAATGGTACAGCGTTTATCCGTGAAAGCGACGGCTGTGGGTTCAACTCTGGCTTGCGGTAAAGAATTATTTCTATTTCCTCTCTTTGGTAACAAGACAAAGCGAGACGTTGTGTTCCGTCACTCATCACACAATACACAAGAACCTCTTCAAAAAAATTTTTATATTATAAATAATTAAGTATATCGATGCGTTTGAATATTTTTTTATATCACATCTTATCGCGAAATTGAAACGATGTAATATTTAAATTATCTATCTTATTTGTTACACTGTATCTAAGTATTTAGTGCAGCGATGTGTAAATCCTTGAAATGATAATACTTTATTTAAGTATATATTTCAAGTATTCGCATTCTTAAGTGTACGATAAGCGTTTTTATTTTAACATTTCTCAAGTAAGTGTTATTTCAAAACAAAGAAGAAAAAAGGATGCCGTACAAGTTTCTAAACCGATACGATGCGGCGAAGAACGTTAAAGTTTGTCGTGTCTCCCTATGGGAGCATCACTCCTGGGATCTCCTGAAATGCGTTTGGAGATGGGATTGAAACAGGATTTTATTGATATTGTTATGTATATATTTAACGTTTTTGATATTTATTTTCGTCAAGTCTTATCGCAGAGGCTCAAGCATGCGCCAGTAAACGCGACAGGTCGATCTCCATTCTTCTTCTTCTTCGTGTCAGTGCTTGGAAATTCATATAAAATTTTGCCAGTGTTTAGCCACGTTGACTGCGGTATCTGTTGCCCTGATCAAGTCGTCATATGAACAGGTGAATGGACATTTGAGGCAGGAGAGTAAGTGTGCCATTGTTTGTGGATCGGCGCCACAGTCGCAGTTCATCCCCGTACCCCCATTTCACAAGACGTTCCTTGCATCGGCCAACCTGGCGGAGCCAGGTTAAACGTAAACGGTAAACGTTACGTTAAACGTAAAGGGTAAACGATTAAGCGACTCCCAGGATCCCTATTAGAGGAAATGAAATACATATTTATTTTCTTCATTTCTTTGCTCTGGTATAGAAGCTAAACGTTGCGTTGAGTTCTGCTATTCAAGACGCAATGCTTCCAGAATTCGGCAGAAAGTGAGAACTGGAAGTGTTTTAAGGGGAACAAAGTATTTTAACGCTAGGTTCCCACATTCCCCTTGCCTACCTACATACAACATACTAAAAAATACGTGTCATTGTTTACTAAAACGAAGTTTCTGGCGACATTATTATCTTAATATGTTTTGTTTTAAAAGGTAAGCTAAAAATAATAATTATTATTTTCTATCACATCAATAGCACACTTGTGTAAAAATCCAAAACCAATAAAATAATCCTAAGCATCTCACTACGTACTTCTGTACTTATATTCATATATAAAGAAAAAGTCGAGTAATTGAGTTTGATTGGAAAAGTGACATCGAAAGGAATTCCATCTCTGCGCGGGGCGGTCAGTGTCCTAACACAGTGCACCGCGCCTCGTGTGTACAAATACCTAGTCTCGTCTCGTATAATCATCTCGTTCTAGATTGTTTTTTTTTTCAACTTCATGCAGCAGGGTAGGCAAAGGGAACCTAATGTTAAGACACTTCGTGTTCGTCCCCCACGCACCGTGCAATTTTCGAGATATTGCTTGTTGGGTAGCGAAATTTATGAGATTTTTTCATTTGCAAGCATGAAGGAATTTGAGGCCAGTGGTGGCGCAGGGGCACAAAGTGTGACTGCAAAACCGACTGGTTGGGGGCTCGATCCCCACTCGAAGAGGTATCGAGGGAAAGAGCGGCGTTGAGTTCTGCCACTCAACACGCAATGCCTTCAGAATTCGGCAGAAAGTGGGGAACGGAGTGTCTTAACACTAGTTCCCTCTGCCTACCCTGCCTTATGCGGGATACAGCGTGAAGCTGATGCAAGCATGTAAATTAACATAATTAAACATTACCATTCTCTGGTGTGGGTGTGTTTGAGCCATGGGCTCATAGTATTGTAATACTCACAAGGAGTGGACTCAACTTGTTATAATAAATACATAGTATCTAGAAATAGAGTGGAGACCACGTCTCGGCAAGCGTAATGTGGGACGTCCTCCAGCTAGATGGGGTGACGATATTCGCAAAATGGCTGGCGTCGGCTGGATGCAAAGAGCTCAAGATAGAGCGCAGTGGCGTGCCATTGGAGAGGCCTATGTCCAGCAGTGGACTAGGAAAGGCTGATGATGATCTAGAAATACAATAATAATAAGAAAATGGACGTTCAAATGATTTCTAACTACGAACTTTCTTTGAATTTTGTGACTCTGTGAAGAGATCGACTACTATCGTATTTTTTAGCTTCATCCCGCGACGATGTGGCGTGACGGTTATGGGTTGGATTCCCAATGGAGAAACTAATAATTATTTTTTCTTGCTTTAGTTACAAGATAAGGCGTGGGGTTACGTTCCGTCATAATGTTCTACCACACATAATATTTTGGAAATTGAGAAGTGCATGTGGAACGGAGGGAACCCAATGTTAAACTAGATTCCCTTTACCTAACTCTGCTGTAAGTGTGATACAGCGTAAAGCCATTTTTATATATATTTTTAAATTATCCTTAATGAAACAGGTCTAAACATGGAAGCCGATATAGCCGGAGCTACCTTCATGGCAGCAGCGAGTTCAAGTCCCGAGTTGTTCATAAACTGTATAGGCACGTTCGTGACTGAAGGGGACTTGGGCGTAGGCGCTATAGTTGGGTCAGCAGTATTCAATGTACTGGCAGTACCTGCTTGTTGCGCTCTGGTGGCTGGGAGAGTGAGTTTTTTGAGGTTTCTAAGTGGTAAAATATATAATTTCTTTGAAATCTTTTTTCTCAATTCAAAAAGATCAAAACCGTCTCCTGAAACAAATATTTTTATAAAACCCGCTTCAAAATTAGTTCATCAAACGTGAGGTAATCGTATGTATGTATTTGAAAAAAAAATGTATGTATTTATTTGTTTCCAATGATTTTTTTTTGCAATGACCTTTAAAAAAATATGTGCTGCAAAAAAATATGTGAAACTGGGCCATTATTGTCCTTATACATTATCTCCCTTCATTTACCTACCAACAAGAGTAGTCTTTAAAAATGACTATTAATCATTAAAGCGAAATTTACAATTACCTCATGTCGTACAATAGCTGAACCCGTCGTAACGCAGCGGCACAGCGTCTGACCTTAAACCCCACGGCTGTTGGTTCGATTCCCTACCAATACTTAAATATATACGAGATATAGCGAGAAGCTAAATGAATTTACAGAAGAATATTTCTAATATCTTTTAATAGTTCGAAGACACAATGCCTTATTATCCTGTTCACTGTAGGCGAAGTGAAGTGTTTCGTTTTAAGTAATTGCTTTAAATATTTTTTTCAACTACACATTGTATCCTGCATATATCAGAATAAAAAGATAAAACCTAGTGTTAAGATACTCTGTTCCACACGCACTGCCTAATTTTCGATACAAAGAATGTTGTGAGGCAAAATCGTTACTTGCAAAATCGTCGCTTGACTAACTTTCTCTTGTTAACAGAGCTAAGAAATGAAAAAAAAATATATTCCCCCGAATGGGAATCGAACTCGCAACGCTACGACAGCCTCCTAAGTACACATATACACTCTCTAAATATATATTTTTTTTTAAATAAATCAGGTAATAGAACTTGACTGGTGGTCAGTGTCTCGGGACTGCATGATGTACGCAGTGGCCGTCGTCGCCCTTATCTTGACCCTGTTAGATGATAAGATATACTGGTACGAGGCCCTTCTACTCGTGCTTATGTATACTTTTTATATTTTAGGTAATTATGATAAACTTGCGACCCTTGCGGCTTCGCCGGCTTGAATTTTATATTATAGCCAAATTATACATTTTTTGCCATAAATTGTAGCTCATGTGCTATTCTTATGTATTTTCTATGTTATTGTAAAGTTTCACCTAAATCCGTTTAGTAGTTTTAGTGCAAGACGGAACAAACATACATTCTCACAAAATGAAGTATGTACTAGCTATATCTTATTTTTTAGTTCACGCTGTATAACTCGGCAGGTAGAGGAAATGAAATATTCACTTTTCCCACTTTCCGAATAATGTTCAGGACTTCGCTTTTGAGCGGCGGAACTCAATGCCGCGCTTTGTCTTACTGCCAGAGCGAGATAATGAAAATAATTCCTTTCTACGAATTGAACTCGAGCTAAAATTATTAAAAATTATATAATTTATATATCTGTTATTATTACTAACTTTTTTTTATTTTCAGCTATGATTTATAATAGTCGTATTGGGAGTTTCGCAAGAAGTGGTTGTTGTTATCCAACCAAAAAGAAGGCTTACACAGAAATATCTCCTTTGCTCTCTAAAGGTAATTGACAATTTATATTATATTACCTATTTTTGTACACGTTCACGTTGTATCCCGCATATAGCGGGAAAGGCAAAGGAAACTAGTGTCATAACTATGCGTCACATTAGATACTGTCGTAGCGCAGCAACTTAAGACCGATCTTTGTTTTGCTACCCGAGAGAAGGAATAAACTAGTTCATTCCCCCAAGTGGAAATTGGACCCAATAACGTCACGTTTACGCAATGCCACTGCGCTACAACTGTTTCAATAATAATAGTTTGTATGTATTCTTCATTTTCAGACAAAAGAAATGGTTTAGAAGTGTCCCATCAATTGGCTCATTCCAATCAAAATATTAACGAATTAGAAAAAGGCATAGTTATTACGATGAGACATGGATCTACTGATTCTGGTGAGAGAATTATTTTTATTAGCATTTTATTTACATTGAGGCCGTTGCGGCTTCGAGTCCCACTCGGGGTATTAAAGTATTTAATATTTTATCTTCTTCGCTCTGGTAAAGAGGCAAAGTTGTGGGGTTGCGCTGTAAAGAAAATGTAATCATTCTAAGTTCCCGTAGTCCCTAAGTATCTCTGACCGCAGTTAGTCTGTATTTTCGAATATTGTTTTCATATATTTTTATAGAGTCAGTCAGTTAGAGGCCAGTCGTGGCGCAGTGGCACAAAGTGTGACTGTAAAACCGACTGGTT
>DWAP01002424.1:0-13544 GCA_018230625.1 Heliconius eleuchia | reverse complement strand
CTTCGCTCTGGTGTCGAGGTTAAGCGCGGCGTTGAGTTCTGCCACTCAACATGCACCTGCTGTGTGCGGGATACAGCGTGAAGCTGATTTTTGGACTATTTTTTTACATTGCCACATGTGCTACATATAGAGATATGACGATGCTTTATTTATTTTTCAGCCTAATTTCTGAAAAGCCAGTAAAATGACAAATAAAAATTCACATCCATGAATAATTTCGTCAAAAAAAACAAAAAAATAACTTTTTTTAGATATGTTAAATATCTTCAAGTATCCGGAAAAATATTACAATTTATGATAATTTACTATCTCTTGCTACCAATTTCAAATAGAAAAAAAAAATTAAATATATCTTGCGGATCATTTTACAGCGTACGTAATATGTCAAAAGTAGGGTAATTTGCCTTAATAAAAATGTAAACATCGACTTAAAGCCGGTTGCAAACTCAACCCGACCGACACGCGTTAACGTATTAATAAAACATGAAATATTAATAAACATAAAAAAAATCGACCGAAACCAAATTCCGTAATAAATATACTGAAATTACTTTCCACTCATTTCTATGCAAATTTGCGTTATCGCGGCCCCGCAATTTCATGCGTGGCGTCGCGTCGTGTAAAACCGTTACCTTTGAATTTAAGAATGTTTTTATATATATCGTATACTTTATGTATCTTACGAGGTTAAGTTGAGAAAAATATAAAACTTTTAACATCACTTAGAGAAAATTTAAGCTGTCCTAGCCCTTTTGGTGTAAATGTGGTGATTGTTGAAACGATAGTTTAGATTTTAAAGAATGCCTGTAAGTAGGAAACGGAGTCTTAATACTAGGTTCCCTCTGCCTGATGTATGCGGGATATAGTGTAAAGCTGAAGATTTTTTCTTCCAACGTCGAATAAGCTGTTCACATCACGTTCCCTATATTCCATTTCTAATTTAGTTTTTAACATCTGTGTTTAAAGCTAAGCGCGACAAGTTCCGCAACTCAATTCGGCGAGAATTCGGCGAAACTGTCTTGATATGAACGCAGTGTCTTAACACTAAATTCCTAGGTTTCCGCTGTCTACCCTGCTATATGCAGGATACAGCGTAAAATTAAAAAAAATCTTTGTACGTATATATTTAGAAAAAAAGCAACATTGAGTGAGACTGAGTGGAGTTGAGACCCAACACGTCGAGTGACGTTAACACGGCCTCTTTTAATTGTTTTTGTTTTCCCATTCTAGTAAGAATGGGAAAACAAAAACAATTCAAACTCACAACCGTCGTACTCTCAGTCAGACGCTGTCTGCTGGACGCGAATACTTTGTAACGATATATCAAAGAACCTAACCTCTGACCTAAAATCCCCTATACTAAATACTGTATCCACATCACCACCAAAGATATATTGCCAAATAAGTAATCTTGTATACCGCCAATTGCTGTAGCAAGTCATCTATAACCTATTTATATAATCCCATTTCTATCCAAATCTGTAGCTTAGTTTAAACTTGAAGTTATAGGGCGTTAGCGTTCATTAGTACAGATTACGTTTAGACGGTGATATAATACGTGCAATTTGCTAAATTATACCTTATTTTTATTTAAAATAAAGTTTAAATTGATTCGAGGCGTGTCAGAAATGGCAATACTTAATCAAACGTCAATGAATAGGTTGTGTTGAAAGTAGGGTAACTAGATTTTCGTTGATAATAAAACAGTTTGCGTAAATAGGTTACGGCGCTTTAAATTTTATGATAAAATACTTGAGGTTAATTTTGAGGGGATGGATCAGCAAGACTATTATTTAGCCGTGAATTGTCCACCTTATTTTCAAAATAATGTCTCATATTTGCAGTGGACATCCATCCACATTGGCAAGGGTACACTAAAAATCCTTATTGTGATCCTTTTACTGATCAAAATAATTTACTTTGTTGTTATCAAGTATTTTATTAACGAAAGAACTTAGCGAAACATCACTTAGTATTGCACTTTTCCAATTATTGAAAAATACTGCACACTATGTAATGAAAACAAAGAAAAAATGAATGAAACAAAAATATTTTCATGATTAGAGATTCCTCTGCTTGGGAGTTGACTTCAAAACTATGTTATACGCGTTTACAGTACTGCTAGTTACCGCTCATATAAACTACAATTTTAAGCTCCAATAAATTAAATTTTCGACGTAAAAAATAAAGATTAATGATTAATCATCCAAGATTAATACTAAATTTTGGTAAATAAAATCCAACCTTGGACACCTGTCCCGATAATCCCGTTATTAATTTCAAGGAGAAACCAAAGAACCTTATTATATCCACAAGGAAACCTTCACCCAAAACCCCCAGCTATTTAACACAAGCGTATCGACAACACTAAGTAAATCCGATTAATTATAATCATTAGTCCACAATATTAGAGGGCAAAACGAAGCTGAGTATTGAAAGGAATTATATATAACCAGCTCCTCTTGTACGTCGGCAGATTGCCAAGATTGAAAATGATTTTTCACACTTCAGCTCGAGTGGCTTTATAAATCTTGCGGTTTGTCGGTCTTAGTTGGTCTTTGTCTAGCAACCTTTTAGGAGAGTGAGCGTGGATCTAGATTTAGGTTGCAACACTTCTGCTTTGGTGTTAGACGATTTTTGATATTGCATAGACATTCGCTTGGCTAGTCGTGTGATATTTGGAAAGTTGAGTTATTAGTTTCACGCTCTCTTCTGGTTGAAGCAAGATAATCAAGTGCTTTAACACTCTCTTCTTCGTTTCAAATAAACCTTGCAAACACTTACATTATATCTCAATATGCCATGTAAATAAAAAAAGTTGATAAAATAATCGTACGATCGTAATTGCTTGTAGAATTAAAGTCGTCGTGGCACAGCGTCTGCTTATAAGCACGGTGGTTGTGGTTTCATTCGCCGTTCAGATATATGAGTTACCCACACCTACCCAATTCCATATTCAACTCAAAAGTTGAGTGAAAAGAGGGGAACAAAATGTATGTACATGCGATTCCCTTTGCCTAGCTTGCGAAATACAGAATACAACGCGAAGCTGAAAAAAAATATTTTAAAAATTAACCTACGTACAAGAAACATTTAAAATTTTACAAATTCACAAAATATTTTAATAATAATCCAGTGAGGTAACGAGCAAAAACCCAGTGCATATATAAAGAGATTTTTATGATAAAAGATTTTTAGTAGCTGTTTTAGTTGGACGAAAAATCTGGGCAAAGTGCATGGAATTCAAATCAATATTCTAAGAGAGGTGGGTAGCGCAAACATGCGTCACGGGAATTTCTAAATGAGAAAAGTTTCTAGTACAACTTAAATATTTTCTACATAGATGTATACGAGTAGATACACCCATGTAGAAAATATTATAGAAATGCTGTTTATTTTGTTATATGAGATGGGAATAATATAGTTATGTTGTAATCGCAAATACTAATTCTGTAAAACGATACTTATCTTACTATTTTAAGATGTTGTGATAACATAATTTGAATTTTTTTTTTAATTTTATTTTTATTATAATCTAGTTTAATATAACATAATAAATGTATATATTAAATAATGTTGTTGAAAATTTAAATTTCTATTTTTAGCCACAAAATTGTTTGAGCAAAGTGACTGGTTGGCCCGGCCATTGGTTGATCTTCATAAACGATAATCCTATACTTAAATGTATTAGTAAGTAATCTAAGCGAAATTAGAAAGAGCAATTATAGAAACCTTAAAAAGGATCTGTTAATAAGATATATTTATTCCCTTAAGTACACCGAATAATTGTAGGTTCAATCCACATTCGGAAAATATTTATACTATGTTAATTTCTTGAAATTAACGCGAAGTCACTAAAAAAAGTGGAAAACGGTGTGTCAACTTTAAGTTCTCTTTTCCTACCCTGCTATATGCTTGAAGCTATAAAAAAACTATAAAAAATATTAGGTATTTTAGGTTGGGATATCCTAACCTCATCCTCAAACCTCAAAACCAGTCACTCCGCTAAGACAACATAATCTCAAGTATACATTTCCATTTAAAAATATCACAAATAGACATTGCAACTGCTGGGGACCGTTGAAAAAAGTAAGCGAAAGGCAACAATTTTCTACGATGGATTGACAAATATTGTTTTTACGTTTTGGATATCCGTCGTTGGTGTAGGATAATTGGGTATACAGTCTACAGAGATTGGTATGATGCCGGATTAGAATTTGTTTTTTTTTATTTATTTACACTTTCGCTTAGGTAGTAGTTAGGTTTCGTTTATGTTAGTCTTTGTGATTGGTTTATATTTTCTTTACATGTTTTGGGATGGGAACTCTGTGAATGTGTATAAGAAATTTAATTCAATTTTTCTAATGGCTCCCGTATATAAAAGATAGGAAGAAAAGATAAGACACTCCATTCTCCTAATTTTCGAGACATAGCGTGTTGTAATCCACCAAAGCATTACGCCTTATAAGCGTTTAATATTTGTTAAGTATAGTAATATATCAGTCGTTTATATATTGAAGTTTCCTTCTGAGCGTTATAATATGACCTAATTATTTAATATTTACATTATATTGCTATTAACTAATATGCAGCGCAATTTAAATATTAGAGGCTAGTCGTGGCGCAGGTATCCAAATGTGTGACTGAAGCGCGACTGGTTGTGAATTCGATCCCCACTCGAAGAAATAAAATGTTCTTTAGCCTCCTATAGCCTACAGCCTCCAGAATGCGGAAAATGGGTAACGTAGTATCTTAATACTAAGTTCCCTCTGCCTACCGTGCCGTGTGCGAAACACAGCGTGAGACAATATAAACACGTTCATATCTTAAAACATAATAAAAAAGACAATCACAAAAAAACCATCAAGATTTAAATAACAGAAATTCCTCACACAAATGGCTTCAGAACTAATTAAAAGAAAAGTACAAGAGGTAGATCATTTAACATCTCACTAACTAAGAAGTCGCATTAATTTCATAACTTTTACAACGTCGTTTTGAAATGATTTAGTAAAAACTATGTCAACGGCTAGAAATTTTCCTGGAAATATTTATTGTAATATACATGGTCTTCTTGCTATTGTTGTGGAAAAATTAAACATCAACGAAATATAATCGATGTACGTATGTACTCGTATTTCGTCACTTGATTTTAAAAATAATAAACAAATACAGTAAATTGGAGTATCACCCAGTATATAGCAAAAGTGAGTAATTATATGTTTACAGCCTCCCCTTTTTAATAGGCGACGGAACCTACCTAGTAAAAACAGTTTTTTTCTTTTTTTTTTAGGTTTTTGCTGTATTCTGTGGGTAGCATGGTAGGCAAAGAAGCACCCCACGGTCGAATTCTTGAGACATTGCGTGTTGATTGGCAAAACTCAACGCTGCGTACTATCAATTCTTCGCTAAGTTAGTAAAGAGAAGTGTATTTTTTTTGTACTAGGTTGAAACTCTGTCGACCTTCATATACTGAAAAAGATTAAAGATGATGAAAATCTAAATTTATTTATATAGATAAAGCACGGCGTTGAGTTCTGCCATTCCACGTTCAATATCTTGAAAATTGGGCGGAAAATGGTGAACGGCACTCCTTAACATTATATTCTCTCTACCTATCATGCTGTATGGGAATATACAATAAAATAACAAAATTCTAACCAGTTGACCATCTAATTCGGCTAATGCAAATGGATTTTTATTATTTATAAAATGTAGTTCAAAACAAAAAACTAGTTTTATTTTCAAGCACGAAGTCTAAAAAAGAGGGCTAGTTTCCTTTTATGTTAGATTCTAAATTGTGTAATGTGGTTCTATCGATAGTATATTTTTCAATGTAAAGCAAAAGCTTGTAAGCAAAGCATGTAGGGCAAAAGCGTGTGACTGTAAACGCGATAAGTTGTGGGTTCCATTCCCAATCGTAAAAATGAAACATTTAATATGTCTCTCTAAGCAAGACAAAAGTGCAGCGTTAAGTTTCGCCACTCAATTTCCTCTGCCTATAGTAGGACATATGCGGGATACAAAGTGAAGCTACTTGCTTTATGCTGTAAATTGAAAGGTAGGCAGAGAAAACCTCGTGGTAAGATACCAAGTTCGCCAAATTTTGGCTTAATTACAAACACGGATTTCAACGCCGCGATCTGACTTTTTTTACTAGGATGAGGATATAATTGAAATTAATTACACCGAGTGGGAATCAACCCACAACCACCTCGCTTACAGTCAGATATCGCCATTATAGAAAAGATTCAAAAGTTATATCATCTCAAGGTCACATAAACAATAAACCTAATAATAGTAGGTAAGCGAATTCACACTTTTGTCTTTAACTATATTGTTTTTTAGTTCCTTTGTAGCTTCGTCATCGACGTTCTTATTGTTAAGAACAATACGCCCTAAGTCGTTTTAACTGGGGAGTTTTAAATAAATTTTAGGAGAATTCGTGCTTTAAATTCATGAAACAATCTTTAATTACTTCTTTACAGTAAGGGTAAGTTACGTTAAGAAAATTCTATAAAGATATACAACCTTAGATACTTTTTGATGAAAAAAAATTCCAAGACTTAATAACAGGTTTTACTGAAAAAAAAAAAGATTTTTATATGAATTGAAGCCATCGTGGCGCAGGGGCTGATTGTAACGCGACCGTTGTGGGTTCGATCCCAACTCGTGAGAGTGAATTATGTTAATATTTTCATTGTTTCGCTCTGACACCAAGGCCAATGCCCCTTGAGCTCCGTACCTCAACAAGTAATGCCTCGAAAAATCCAGCTAAAATGGTAAAGGAGCGTCTTAACACTAGGTTTCCTCTGCCTACCCTAAGAAGCTGATTTAATATGAGAAAAATCACAAATTTTCGGTTCTTAGAAAGGGCATCACGTCCTAATTAAAAAGTTATATTTTCTTAACTAAAGTCAGACAAAAACAAAATTATTAATGTTTTAATATATTTTAAATCGCGATAATATTTATATTTATAATTTTATTATTCACCTTATATTGTCTAATATTGATCGATTCGTGGTTTATGGCCATTTTTGTTTGTTTGGTTAACATTTTTATATTCTGCTTCTCTATGCTAATGACGTTTAGTTTTATATAAGACTAGCGTCCCCTGAGTGGCTTCGTCTGCTTCAACGATACGAACATTTATTTAATGTTATTTAAGTATGTATAGAAAAAAATATGTAATGTACCGTTTGAATATTTTGAGATTATTATGTTATTAAACGATACGGTTTGTTTTTGTGTGTTTTAGTAAATAATCTCGAACCTACGTCCTATAGATATATTTCTAAAAGAAATTCTTTTTAATTCACACCTCCAGAATACTCACATATACACCACCATTTCCCCCCCTAAACAGCCCAGGTACATATCAAATCATATTAATTCCTACAAGAAACAAGAATAAACAGGTCAATTACAATACCCTAGGTTTTCTAATTAGGAATACAATTAAACTGAGTGTTCAACTTCGATTCGAGCTCACTACTTACGTACTTACCAGCGAACCGCAAATGACTAGATTGTTCGAAAGCTCCCGCAAGCCAAAATAAGCTTTAGATTATAGAGAAAAAGATCTATAATAGTATACGTTTTAGCTTTTACGTGAAAATGCTTTGAAAATCCTTAGTTCAAACTTAAGAAACATGATAGAGACGTGACTTGCTGAAAAATTGTTATTGAAAATATTTATAATATAGTTATATTTAATTATTATTAGCTGTGCTGTTGTTGTTTTTGTTATTCTAAAAGCTTATTCAATAGTAAAATTTTATGAACCTACTGACCTGCGATGTGCAAGATAAAACGTAAAGTTAAAAAGTACCAGATAAATTGGTCAATTTATAAAAAAATGTATAAAAATTTGAACGTAGCGGGATCGAAAAATCGAAGAAAACGTACAAATTTATAAAAGTATTTTCCTTTTCAAGTGTAGAATAACACTTTTTAAAATTAAAAAAAAAAGAAAGAGAGACAGTTGTGGCGCAGCGTTACAGAATATAACTGTAGAGGTGGTACGGTATTGAGTTCCCACTCGAAGGAATTAGATATTTTCAGTTCCTTGCTCTAATAACAAGACAAAGCGAAGCATAGAATTCAGCCAGTCAACACGAAAAGTACTCGTTAATTGGACAGTGAGTGGGAAACGAAATATCTTAGCACTATGTTCTCTCTGCCTACATTGCTGAATATGCTTCATTCAGCTTCATGCTGTATCTCACATACAGCAGGATAGGCATAGGCATTGTAAATTGAGTGACGGAACTTAACGCCGGGCTTTTGGCTTGTTGCCTGAGCAAAGAAATGATAATATTGCAAAATAATAATTCATTCCCTCGAGTGGGGATCGAACTTACAACTATTGCGTTACAGTCACACCCTTATGTCCCTGCGCCACGACAGCCTTATAATTATGATTAATTTGTTTATATCGATTCCAATGGAAATTAAACGAAATTTGTAAATTTTTAGCAAAGAAAAATGCACTTTCACACTTTTTTTCCACTTTCTACACATTTTTCGAAATAACGAAAGACAATTGAAATAACTTTTGAATATAATAATTCAACCGAGTGGAGATAACAAAATAAAGTAACTTATCTAACGAAAATGTAAAACAATACGAAAAAAAAACAATTTGATAATAGCTTTATTTTTATTTTATCACTAAACTTCAATAAACATTTTATTTATATTCTACATATTTTTTATTTTTAAGTAAAAAAAACATCTGCTATACAAATATACTTGACTGTCTCAACTTAATCATTAAAAAACTTTTTAAACAAGGAAAAAATCTCAATTTTCAAGTTACTCACGACAAAGCAAATTAAGACAACAACAACAGCACCAACAACATTATATAAGTAAATCAAAGATCAGAATAAAATGATTTCCTTCAGTCTTTCATTGTTCCCAACTTTTGACTGACAATCCCGTGATGTACAGAGAATACGTAATGAAAGGAAAGTATCAATTACGGTACAAAAAGCTCTCGTGATCTATGTCGAGTGGCTTACTAGAGTCGAGGAAAAACTAAATTATTTTTTTTATATATTGTTGCCAGTCTTGGCGCAAGCGGCACAAGTGCCCAACTGTTAACACGACATGCTGTGGGTTCGATTCCCATTCGAGGAAATGAAATATTTAATATATTTATTTCTTCGCTCTGATAACGAGGCAAATTGCGTCGTTGGGTTCCGCAAATCAACACGCAATAACTTCAGGTTCTCAGCTACTAGCGGGAATCTAAAAAATCTATTATTAATAGGTATATTTTGATTGACTGAGGCCAGTCGTGGCGCAGCGGCACAAAGTGTGACTGTAAAACCGACTGTTTGTGGGTTCGATCCCCACTCAAGGAGATGAAATATTTTCCTAAATTTATATTTCCATTTCTTCGCTGTGGTGTCGAGGCAAAGCATGGCGTTGAGTTCTGCCACGCAATATATCTAGAATCCGGCAGATAGTGGGGAACAAAATGTCTTAACACTAGGTTCCCTCTACCTTCCCTGCTATGTGCGGGATACAGCGTGAAGCTGATTTGTGTATTTGATTTTGATTGACTTGAGAAAATTGAAATATTTTACATTTAGAAAGTGGTGTTTTATGTATGAAAAGAAAATTCTAACCTATTCGCATATTAACCGTTGTGGTGCACCGCTAGCGTGCTACGTGTAACCACTAAGTAGTGGAAGCCAGTAGCTGCTGTAATTGTACAAGCAAATACCAAATAAATATAAGGCCGTTTTTCCTAATCTAGCAGGATAGTTAGAGGGCCTAGAGCCAAGATTAGCTTCTGTACTTTTCGCCTTAATTTGAATAGTGTAATTCAACGCCGCAGTTTGACCATTACTGTAGCAGCAGGATATGAAAAAATAAATAAATATAAATATTTTCCCTGAGCGAATCTCACAACAATTGCGTTTACAATCACACGCTGTTCAAATGTGCTCGCTGAAAAAATATTATCTTATTTATTTTCTAGCTTCACGCTGTACCATGCACATTACCTCACATGCTAAGATACTCTGTTCCCATTTAGACAATTCATTCGTTCGTAACTTTCTGCCAAATTCTAGAGGCATTGTTGAGTGTCAGAACTCAACGCCGCGCATACCCTAATTGCCAGAGTGAGAAAATGAAAATATAAAAAAAACAGTTTACAGTCGCCCACTGTCCCCTCTGCGCCACGACTGGCCTTTATACCATACAAATTTACATACAACCAAACACAATTTATACCTGTGTGTAATAGTAATATATCCACGATTTAGGGCGTGTCGATACCTAATCCGACGTATGGATGGGGGTATAACGTAGTGGAAATTGAAGTTAACTGCTAAACGTGCCTTTCTGTGCATACAGGGGATGAACAGGTCGTTAAGGGTTGCGGTTTTGCATCTGCATAGTGCACACTGATTTGTTATATTACTTTAAAAAATCTATAAAAAATATATTTTTTTGTATATTGGTTAGGTTGCTAAAGTGATATGTCTTGTTGTAGATGTGATAGTTGTGGATTCGATTTCGAACTCCCCGTGGTTTTGGCTATATTTGAATTATTTTCATTAAGCTCTGTTAACGCGACAGTCGTTGATTCTATTTCTATTCGGATGAATGAATTGTAATTATTTTCAGGATATTCGTCGATAGTCGCAAGACAAAGCGCGGCGTTGAATTTTGCCATCAAGCGTGAAATGTCTTGAAAATTTGGCATCTTAATACTTAATCTTAATACAAAAAAAAACTAAAAATTACCTCTCTTATATGCTTGTGATTGTAAGCGTAATGATAGTGGGTTCATTTCCTATATAAAGATGATAATATTTTAATTATTTTCATTCCTTTACCCTGACAAGACTAAGCGCGGCGTTGAGTTCTCCATTCAACATGTAATTTTAAATTCAAACAACAGAATGAAATTAATAATTAAATAATCTATATAAAACGACAATTATTTTAAAACTTTTTTGCAACTTTCTTTTTGTATTATTGTTCCTTTCTTCATTTACCTATATTTTTCTATGCATATATAACCCTAAAAAATTTAATATCAAAATAACTCAGTGAAATAACCAAAATAAGTATGCATTAGAAGCACATTATCCTTACTCCTATATTGGATAGTATATGAATTATTTACTCCATTCCTGTATATTATTACCATATTGTTTTTGATTCAATTGCCTAATACATGTAGGTTGCGGTGGATGTAGGTACAGTGTTTAATATTTATGATTTTTTTTCTATTCAAAATATTTTTTATGTATGTTTACGTGAAACCATTGTGTATAACTTTAAGGCTATGATCGTGGGTTCATATCCGCTTAGGGAAATTGTTATAGGGAAATAACCGCTTAGGAAAATAACTTAACGCCAAACGCTACGGTCTCTACATACCCCTTTCGCCCCGTCTACTATCATCATCTCTTCGTACATGTCTTCCGGGGGATCCTCATGCTTCTTACGTGACCTTCCTCCAGTATCTAATATCCTATGCAGAGATCGCATTTCACGTTCCACCATTGTTCCAATCGCGGGTGTCAGCGCGCACCTCTGAGACGACGATCCTTTCGAATAGGGGACGAGGACTTCTCCAAAACGATATTCCACACTTAAGAAAAAATACAGTTATTTAGAAGACGTATAAAAATTTAAACGTAGCGGGATTCGAACCCTCCTGAAAACCGATCAGGTAGTGGAAATAAATTATAACAAGCATATAAAAATTACGACGTAGCTTTATAACAACGTATGGCTTAGTGGTCAGAGCGCCTGGTCGGTTTCCAGGAGGCGCGGGTTCGAGTCCCACTACGTTCAAATTTTTATATTTTATTTCAAAATAAGTACAATTAAAATCAATTTCAAAAAACCTCACCAACCGTAAAACCGACAAGCAATTATTTTAATTCACATTACATAATATAGTTGTGACATTTAAATCCCGTGGCACCTAGCTAGATCGCTTTATCAGACCCTACTCAAAGGAACATCTGCCAAGAAGATTAATATAGCGCGATAACGGTAGTGCCGTTTAAATAATACTTATTAAGTATGAGTTTAATTTGTATTTACTGTGATATTAGTGCACCTTCTATAGGTAAAAACCTGTGAATTTGAGGTAGAAACTGCTTTCGCAAGGTCCGCATTGTTCTTTTGGATGTTCTTAAGTTTGTTCCTTTGATCAAATGTTTTTTTTATGAATTTCTCTTATGTTTTTTATTAATATCCTACTCGAATTTTTAGGAAAAAAAACTAATTTTCTCAAAATTTATTAAATCTTTGAAATAATAAAAACCAACTTCATTACAAAAAAGTCGTTATATCTAAATTCAATAATATATTTAACAAATTGCAATAATATATGGCTATATTATTAGAAAACCGGACAAGTGCGAGTCGGGCTCGGCCACCGAGTATTCCATATAAAAGTTGGAGGTCTCAAGCTATTTCTGATATTCAAGAATAGCTTAGGCAGAGCCCTTTCATCTGATTCCTCATTTGAACTAGCGGCTTTAATACCAAATTTTGACCACCTTTAAAGGTTATTTATTCTTTTTTAATATTTAACCACAAAAGTAGTTTTCAGATTTCTTACAGATCTAATACTCCTTGCAGATGCTAGCTGCTAAAGTTCATAATTCTAGGTTAACCGGAAGTACCCTATTACTTTGTCTGTTTACAGTGTCGAAATACGCGTTTTTTTAATATAAGAGTTTATATTCTCATTTTTTTTAAGTAAATGTAGAAACACTATTATTTCAGAAAATCTAGGGATTGCAGATCTGAGTATATGGTTTGAATTGCAACTCGAAATTTTGAAATAGAGGCTCGAGACAGACGGGCGGACAACAAAGTGATCTTACAAGAGTTCCTTTTTTCCTTAAAGAGTACGGAATACTTATTTAACAAACTTCTAGTCAGAGACTTTCTACAATAATATCGTATACCTACATGTAGTCGTGTCTAAGTAGACAGACCCAGATCAGCAACGATCACTCACCGATGGTTGTGGGTTCGACCACAAATGTCCCGTGATGATCCGATATGTAAAGGGGACGTGGCGAAAAGAGACTCCTCAATCCTATTTCCCTATCTGCCTACCCACTTATGTCAAAAGGCGCAGGACTAAAAAAGTATATAATATGCAGTATATTAACGACAATATCAAAATATTGAAATACACTAGGTAATAAACTACATATAAATGTTTTAATCATTATTGACGGTGTCTGCAACAATATAAATTATTTTAATCAGATTTTCAGTGAAACACAAATTTGTTTAATGCTCATGCTAATACCATTTTATAAATTAATTGCGTGATTTGCATCAGTTAAGTCTAAATATGGCGAAGCGTTTGATATATTAATTGAGATTAGTTTGAAATAGGGATTTATAGCCATTGGGTAATGTTGCAAAAGAGCCAAGTTTATATAAAATAAAAAATTGCATGTCGTGGCGCAGGGGCACTGATTGACTGTAAAACCGACTGGTTGTGGGTTCGATGCCCACTCGAGGAGATGAAATAT
>DWAP01002423.1:0-13549 GCA_018230625.1 Heliconius eleuchia | reverse complement strand
CAGCATCCTCATTATTAATTTCATTACGATCAAGAAATAAATTCACAATATTTAAGTATGAATAATGTTTTATGAATGTTAAGCTACTAATGACATTTATTGTTAGAAAAAAATACGTATATTGAATTGAAAATAAACAAATTTATTATAAATCTTGAATTATGACTAGTACTTCTAAAATGTAGTTTTCAATTATGTAAAAATATATAAACACTGTACATCGTTTAATTTATTATGAGTAACTTTCACCGCGGTGCAGCCTGCAAGAGATTTTAAAAAGTGTGCAACATTTTTTAAAAGTTTACAACATTTATCACCGTATATGCATGTGTATATTTAATTAATAAAATAAAACCAGATATGTTTCTTATAATTACATATATTTTTATATCACCTTTAATTGTTACGTATGTGAAACAGATTTAATCTTAGTTATTTAGAAAACGTAATATATTTTATAGTCGTAAGTGTGGAATAACACTTTAAAAAGTGCTTGAAAAACTTTTAATCTTCTCTATCTCAGAGAGTTTTGATGAGTTTGAGTTTTATTTAAATAAAAATAATTTTAATTTATGTAAAACATCCTCTCTAAATAATCTTGGAAATAAAACTTTGTGTTTAATAAAAAGCACAAGCACAAATAATCTTGAGTGAATCTAAGACTTGATAGAGAGCATCCAGTAGGGTCACGTAGAATGTTAAAAATAATTAAAAATAAAGAATGATTTTTAACATGTTTTTCTCACATGGTAGAGCATTACAAACGATGGTAACTACTATATAGAAAAATCTTCGATATCACTTTAAGAATTTTACTAAGAAATAAATTTAAGAATTCGCTCTCAACTTTACTTAATTAAAATATATTACATTGAGGCCAGTCGTGGCACACAAAGTGTGACTGTAAAACTGACTAGTTGTGGGTTCGATCCCCACTCGAGGAAATAAAATATCAATTTAATTTGTATTTCCATTTCTCCGCTCTGGTGTCGAGGTAAAGCGCTGTGTTGAGTTCCGCACTCAACACGCAATGTCTCCAGAATTTGGCGGAATGTGGGGAACGGAGTGTCTTAACACTAGATTGCCTCTAGCTATTCTGCTGTGTGCGGATTCATCGTGAATACGTACATAACGTACATTACAGTAATATAACAATAAAATATAATAATATAATAATAATATTATAAAGAGGAAAGATTTGTATTTTTGTATGTATGTTTGTATTGTTTTCACACAAAAACTACCCGACCGATTTCAAAAATTCTTTCACTATTGTCATAATATTACGTTCATCATGATATTACGTTCAATAGTATATAATATGTTTGGCCCATAATAACAAATAATGTGATATAAAAAGTTTTTCTTTTTTCAGTTCTATGCTTTTTCCTACGTACTAGGGAAATAAAGAAAATCTAGTGGTACTTCGTTCTCTACTTTCTCAGAATTCGGCGTAGCTAGTAATAGCGTGTTGAGTGGACATTGAGGAGGCTTACAATATCAACATTATAAATACAATAACGGGGACAGAAAGTAGACGAATATTTATTTTAATTTTTTAACACTTTTGTACAAAATTTAAAAATTGAAATATAAAAGAAATAAATCAGCAAGGTCAATAATAGTTTGTTTGAAGTTGCAGGCAATTGCTGCTCGGCGAGCGTGGCTAAGTGGCTCGGTCAAGGCGACGACAGGCGACGCGCAGCGGTACCGACACCAACGCCTCTTCATAACCCGAACTGACCGTGGGGTCTATCCGTTTCCGTATTTTATTTTGTGTTTATATGAAAGATAAATAAATAGTCATTTATATTTCTTTTCAGCTTCACGCTGTATTCAGTATATAGCAGGGTAGGCAAAGGGAACCTAATTCTCCATTCTCCACTTTCTGCAGAATTTTCGAGGCATTGCGTGTTGAGTGGCAGAACTCAACGCCGTGTTTTTCTGTGTGACCACAGCAAAGAAATGAAAATATTAATAAATAATATTTTCATTTCTTCGCTGATTTAGCTTTTCTTTCCCCCTAGTAGGAATCGAACACACAACTGTCGCGTTTATAGTCACACGTTTGTGCCACTGCGCCACGATGGCCTCAATTGATTTATAGGTGAATTTTAATAAGCGTCTTAAATCTTAATTAATTAAGCAATTGGTTAAATATATAATACAAATATATTTTGTAGTATTCGCGAAGTTTATGAAAAAAGTACGAGTAAAGTAATCAAGTTAAGTAGAGTAGGTAACCCACATAAAAAATATTTCCATATTTTTGAAAATAATCGTAATGCGTTACAAATTGCTTATTTTATTCCATTAGCAATAGCGTTTAACGAAAATGAATGAACTTAGTAAGAGATAAGTATAATATAGTTTAAGATGTATAGATTTTTGAGGATTTGAAGTTATGCACACGATTGATAGGTACAGTGCGGGACCATAATTATATACTACAACATTACTAAGATATCTTTTATATACTTTTGAACGTTAATCATTTAGCTTCATAAGTTATTATGTAATGTTGTTGCAATAATTACATTTGAATTATTGAGTTTAACTACAAGCTTCATTATAAACACTTAAAAAAAATGAGGAACAATTTACTATATTGTGATTGTACCAATGTGGAACTATTCAACCGGGAAGTATTTTTTATTGTAACAAAACACGTTGAATACCGCGAAATTGAGTGATAACTGCATTTTTCAAGGTCAGATTTCTATTGTTGTGAGTATTGAAGATAATTAGATAATAATGAAAAATGGAATTCTACGCGTTTTAATTTTGTTTATATACATACTCGTATACTTACCTACATATAAATATTATTCGCTTAAAGATTCCATAAAAATTATCCTGTAAGTACGTATGTCCATTCCACATTCAGAGGTTAACGTAATGGAATATTTATCCGTTCTTTCTTGAGCTGATATTGTTATAGGTAGAGGTAAGAAAGCACCAGAATGTTGAGATAACGTTACTTTCTCGAGTCTTGGCAAAAGCGCGCGAGATGTAATACGGAAAGTCGTGTTACTACGTAAAATATGTTGCACTTCTGATAGATTCGTACCACCTTCTTTTAAAAGTCTTAAAAGTATTACTCTTCCAGTAGCAGATTCTTAAATAAAATAACAAAATATATGTAATTTTTTAAGAAGATTATCAGGCCTACTTTATCTTTTTAGATAGCTGAAACAATATATAACAGAAATAAAACGTACCAAACCATACATAGTAAGAAGTCAGTCGTGGCGTAGGAGTATGAGAGTGTGACTATAAGCACGACTGATTGTGGGATCAATCCCCACTCGAGGAAATTAAATTTATATTTTCATTTCTTCGCTATGGAGTTGAAACGAAGCTCAGCGTTAAGTCACTGAACACGCAATGCCTCCATTCAAATTAGGCGGAAAATGGTGAACGGAGTGTCTTAACTCTAAGTTCCTTTTGCCTATCCTGCTGTGTGCGAGAGACAGTGTGACGTTGATTTAAATTTCTTTTAATCGTACCAATTAGATTGTCAAAAATTTCCATCATAACTTCCGAAGCCTCTTCAATTAATGCATACCGTAAAGACTTAAGCATTAACTCGTTGAAATGGGGAATCATTACGACAGTTGTACGATAACATTCACAAATTTCACCGCAGCTGCAAGGTGCCAAAGGCCACATGTGGATCCTCCCTTCCAACGTATCTAGTGCTAAATCCCATCGAGGTTGTGTTGTGATGCGAATAAAAAATTCACCCATATCACTTCTAAACCATAGCCAAGTGTTACCTATTTGAGAATTGAGGCATGTTATCTGTAAAAACAACTTTTGTTCTTGTATTTCTTGCCCGTTGTCCCTAGGTATTCCGTTTAAATTTATTTCTTTATCGATAAGGTGAAGTCGTTTTACATAAAATTTAGGATATGCCATTTCTTCAAAATGCACAGGTATATCTGGCTCTATGTCCGTTAAAAAAAGTTTATACGTTGCAGATACTGTAAATGGTGATGCAATTAACATGTCCACTTTAATTGTTCGATATAAAGGTCCAGTTACTTTGCACTTTCTGAATGGATTAAGAGCACCGACATTTCCTTGTAGAATAAAGACCATATATGTATCAAATAATCTACTTTTATTATAACCAAATACAAGCAGTATAGCTATTTCTTTTGCAACAAAATTTGCTGTATATTTCACACTGAGATACAATTTTTTGCCATTATCATTTGCTGGAACTCTTTCAATTGAAAAATTGGACTTAAGATTGTTTAGAATAACATAATTAAATATGAGCGTTTCTTGGATAGAGGGACTTATTGTTAATTGCCTCGAGGAGCTCTTGAGAAGCGGTGGATTTAATTTAATTATATCTTTTGGAGCAAACGTCGGCAAAACTATATATAAATGAATCGATAGAAACAACATTTGTAAAAAATTTGGTTCCAATAAGTCTTTACTGCTAAGGGGAAAATTAATTCTTAAAACATTGATTGCGTCAATTATAAGGCATGCATTATTTATAATTTGATGAATATCTGTATTTTCATCAGTATCACAAAAGAGCTGAAAATGATCACTAATGAACGGACAGTAATTTAAAATCACTGATATAAGTGCAATGCCATCAGCTAAGTCAGTGGTAATATTAGTTAATATTTTTAGGCGTTTATTTTTGCCGCGGAGGTTGTTATGCTGTTTAGATATATTTTCATTGTACCAATCTATTATGATTTTTAATATGTCTCTTGACTGTGTGCTCACACAAACACATTCAAAAAAACAAGTATCCATTACGAAAACTTTGTAACTTTGCAAAATAAAATCAATCCAACTTTGCTTATTTAATCTATTGAAAAGAGTTACATCTGCTATCAGTTCCTTTGTTATTAGAATGTCAGCATTACAATTTGGGGTTACATTTTCATTATAAATAACAAATTGTTCAAAGCTCAATAGAAATTTAGCTTTTAATATCCAAAGATTTGCTCCACGTGACTTTAGTAAATTTAATATTTCTTGGTATGTACTATGAATTTCTTTAACATATTTAAATGATTCACTTACACCATCAACCCTGAAACATAGTGAGAATCATGATAACATTGTTTAAAGTAATTTTGTTTAAATAGTTATTTAATGTTACATTTAATATGTTACTAGTATACACAGGGTGGAAGTGTCAGCACCACTTTAAGTGAAACTACAGTTTTAACTACTCCATAAAAGCCTGTTGAAAAAAAAAACTGTTGAGGTATATTGATTAATTACTTTAGCTACTGGTTTCTAATATGAAACTTCCACCCTGTATAGTTAATTAGGTCTTCATTGTTTTATCATTCTTTTCTTGACAATTTCACAGCAGTGCCTGTTTAGTGGCGTAGTCCAACTCATGTTAAGGTAGTTTAGATCAGGATAATAAAAAATAAATAAATGTAATGATTGCTCCAAGTGGCTTTCGAACCCATGCTGTTAGTAGAGTGGTTAATAAAGTATATTATATAACATTGTGATTCCGCTTTGTTGCATAAATTAGCATAATGACAAATTAATGTCACATTTGCTAGTATATTAAACTCGAAACTTACGATAAAGTAATATAAGCAAAAATAACATTTTATTGAAATTATATTTATTTTAAATACAATGTCTGCACAACTAGGTTAGGCTGGTTAATATATAGTTTTAAATATGTTGCATGTTTAGTAAATGTAATTTTATAGTAACTTACGCTATCTTACGAACATGCTTCATAAGTGGTCCTGCAATTCTTCTAATAAAATTTAAGTATGTAATATTGATCCCTTTAGATTTAGAATAGCCTGCTTGTGATGAAATTGCAGATGATATAGCGTGAAATGTGTCTGGAATTATCGGAAATAAATCTCTTCTAAAACCTTGCTGAAACATCCATTTTTCAAGAAAACTGCAGCACGTTTCCATGTAATTGAATAACTTATCATGATCATTTAAAGGGTAGTATGGATATGGGTTTATGTCTTGTTTTACTACGAGCTGACTGTGTAAGGTCAAAGGACAATGAGTAAAACAAAAACAAACTTCTACTTCACATTCAGATCCATTCTCATGTTTAAAATATAACATTCCACTTTTTGCAATATTTATTTCACTCAAAGCTGTTATTTTAACATAGGTATTTGTATAATATGTATTATTAGACAGCTCAATTTCAGAATCAATAAATTCTACAATCAAGTGTATTTTTTCTTCTGAATTGCATGAAACTAAATCCTTATGAGATTGACCTTCCATTTTGAGTGTCAATGATCTTGATACTTCTTCACCAATGGGACAGGGTGGGAAAATAATTCTGTATATATTTGGGTACATGACTGGAGGCCGTTTTTTACCAGTAAATGTGAGATTGTAATACGGAATAGACATGGCTTTATCCAGATACAGCAAGGCCGTAGAAACAAATTTGCCATGTAATTTAGGATGGAATTTCAAAGTAAAATTAACATTTTTGCCACAATTTAACTCGAATTTTAAATAATTTTCGTTTATTTCGGGTACAATTTCATCTATATCAAAATTTAATGTAAAGTTAGGAGATAATTTTGATGTTTGTATTGTTACATAAAAGTTATATTTTGAGATGTTTGTCATACTAAAATTCATAGCATTGTCCGAGTTTTGCACATATTCTAATTCAAAATTTTCAATTGAAAAAGAAATCCAGGGTACAGTTATTACTCCAGATATACGGCAAAAAGAAATATCTTTGTGTATAGGTTTTATTTTAACTTTTGAATTATTTTCATAACACCTAAAATGAAGAAGGTATATATATGAGTTTTACATTACTTACTACTATAGTGTAGATGAGTTTAATATGACTAACTTTTCATAATTTCCAGTATAAAACCGCAGTTCAGTTGAACACGAATTATTATTCGGCGGTCCTAGCAAACCATTTATTCTAAAGGGAATAAACATATCGTATTCTCTACGGAAAGAATCATATACTTTAATAAATACTATCTTTGTTTGTCCACCCTCCAGGGTAAATTCAAATATTCTTTTTCGTTCATTAACTTGCAAGACATATACATCAAATATATTCTCATCATCTGTTTTTAATACTTCCACGACACTTTTTACATTACTTGAGTTGTGAAATGTTACTGGTACATAGGAGATCATATAACAAGGTATGCGATCCATAAATATATTTTTAGGATGCAATGATATTTTCGGTTCTACAACGTTTCCACTCACAGAAATCATAACATTATCTTTATTATTTATTTTAAGGCAAACATCAAAGGCAAATTCTAAAACGCACGAAATTTTAACAATAATGTCAAAGGACATTATCATTTTTGGACGTATAGAACCACACATGGGCTCTATTTTAATGCCTGGTATTAATGGTTCCATTACATGAAAAACAGCTAGTTCTCGAGATGAGTTTTCAAGCTTCACTTTTTCAATAGTTTCTAAATTCAAAGAAATATCTTTAAATGTTACTGAACCTTGTAAAAACTTTATGGATAGTTTACGAGTTATAATACTGAGCTCAAATGGTATAGATCTTGTTATATCACTAATAGACAACAAATCTATTTCATATGTTTTAGTTTTTGATATTTTAGACACATATTGAACATCACATATTCTACTGGAATGTCTAGGTATTGTTCCAGAGCTAGGTATTATTTCGAAAGGTATATCTGCTTGTAGTTCATTCAATTTAAAATCAACACTTAAATTAAAGTTATTATGTATTTTAATAGGGACAGATGTAACAAAACTTTCTATTGTTACCATGCCAAACTTTAAGCTTTTTTCATTTGTCATCAGTGTTGGAGTACCCACTTGTAAGGTGTAAGTATTACTTCTATAGAAGGTTTTGTCTATACAGTATTGAAATGATCCAGAAAAGTTGCCATCCACACGTGGTGCACTGAATATTGTTATAGAAATACATGCCAAAGGTTTAACTTTTATACCTAAAGTGGCTTTTTTATTTTTTGAATAAAGAATAAATTTATCTTTTATAAATTCAATATCTACCTCAAATTTTGTACCGTTATATATAGTTATAATGTTTTCACCAAAAGTATGAGTCCCAACCCTGCCAAAGTTAATTGTGATAGGATTTATTTCTATTTTTAAAAGATCATAAATCGAAGCCGTTTCTTTAATATTTTCACAAAAGTTTACTTTTCTAGTATCGTTTAGTACAATTGGATAACATTTGTTTTTGTTCGTCGAATATTTCTCAGAAACAGGTACTTTTGTGCATATTTTCTTCAAGCTTTTAAAAGAATTAAGAGCATTATTTCGTCTTTTGTTACGTATTAGAAGTTCTGTACCCACGTAAGTATAATCTGGATTCTTCTCGTATAATTTATGAAGTGATTCATATTGCTCCTCTTTAGATATTTTTTTGTATATGACTCTAAGTTTGAGTTTTACAGAATATTCAAGAAAATTGCGATTATTCTCATCAAATACATCATGGGCGTGGATAAGTTTAAATTGGAGCACATTTTTTGACAAAAGAGACGTAGGTCTTATTGTGACGGTGACTTTTTTCAAGCTCCTCGGAGATATAGTAAATATTTCAGGTGTCACTTCGACACCAGCAATCTTTACGTATTGCATTTGCGCACATATCATGTTACTTTCGTTTCGTAATCTTAAATATTTCTTAATTTTTGTATTAATTATAATGTCTTCAAAATCAAGCGTGTCAGGCGAGTGACTAATTTTACAATTTTCAAATTGGCCACTTATATAATATCTACCAATTTCAGAGTGATGCTCATGGTAACAGCAATGTGATCCATCTATTTTTATTAAACGCAGATCAAATACAAACATATTATCGAAATGCTTATCATGCTTTGCTCTAGATATACATTCATTATTAGGTGAAAATGTAATTTGGATTACATGATTATTTTTAACAGTGATATGAAACGCTCTA
This sequence comes from Heliconius eleuchia, assembly GCA_018230625.1. Lineage (NCBI taxonomy): Eukaryota > Metazoa > Arthropoda > Insecta > Lepidoptera > Nymphalidae > Heliconius > Heliconius eleuchia. Next base: position 4,599 of record DWAP01002423.1, on the reverse strand, counting down.
TGTGAAGCAGATATCTTGCGAGCATCATCAAATTTCTGAAAAAGTGAGAAAATGTAAATTTGTTACATTAGATTTTTTATACCAATAAGTAAAAAAAACACCTACCACTAAATTGCCATTGCAATTGGTTTTTAGATAAGCCGATACGTTCAGATCTGCATCTACATCTAATTCTAAAATAGTTGACAGTCCCAAGAAGGTTATCGGAAATTCCACAACTTTAAATCTTCGAAATATATTATCAGGATTGAACAGATTACAAGACATCACTTAAATTGTATACAAACCATCAATATACAAAACTACAAAAATATAAGGAAATCGCATAATCAAAATTATGACAGTTTAAATTTCATTATTTCTAATAATATTTATTTTTTATATTCTGTGGAATTTTGTCTATTCTTAGAACATTGTGGGAGTTATTTCTTTCTTTATTTCATATTTATTATTTAAAGTTTAATAAGTACCAACTTCTTTTCATAACTAGAGAATACCAAATAATATGATAGTTTGCCAATGTGGTAAATGGATTTTTTAGTTAGATAAAAAATTTATAATTTTCAATTTACCTTATGGTACTTTTTATAATGGTCCTATTCGGGATTTAAATGTATATTCCTGTTAACAGCATTTGCATTATTTAAATCGTATTATAATGTAAGGACAGACTTTAGTATAATTAAATTGAAAAGTGTTACCCATTACCGCTTTTTCTATGCTTAATTCTTATTATTATAATAATAATATTTAAATATTATTATTATTAATAATATAATATTTAAATATTATAGGGATTTTAAATTCATAAAATTAATACAATATGCTCATTATATTATAAGTACGTATATAACAATATCAAAATTTCTTTTCTTCACATTTGTACTAGATAAGTAGGAACGAAGTGCCCCGTGAACGGCATAACGCGCTGGTGTAATATTGTAGATGGATGTAAGCACGGGGGGTGTGTCGTATGACTCGGGAAAATTAGTTCGGGGCGGGGGAGCCCCTCGCCGCTCCGCTCCGGGGTTTATCAGATTCAGGGGGTAAAAAACGACTTCTCAATGGGAGGGTGCGGCGAAAGCGAAGTAGGGGCGGGCGTGGGCGGCGCTGCCACGTGGGCAAGGCCCGCCACCGTCGCGACGCCCGCTGCATTGCTTTCATGCTTCTAATATGAAAATGTACGCGTGTCACACTTTTAACGGTACGCTACGGTATGTTGTGTCAACTTGAAAGATGTTTGCATTGTGACTATCGGACAGTCTGGGTTCGCGAAAACAGATATATGTGAGGTGGCTGTGGGGCCGGAGTGGATAGACTCCATGGACCCTTCGCTTGAGGCTATGCATCCTCTAGATCCGCCACCGCCTGACGTTCTGCTGGCTTTGTTGGCTAGGAATAAAACGCTAGAAGGTATGAAGAACACATTTTTATGTAGCTGATTTGATACCATAATTGATGCCAATTTATACTGTATATTTTAAATAAAAATATTTTTTTAATTAAATATATAGTAGCATAAAACAACTTTCTGCTGTCCTAAAAGATCTATGTTTAGTTATAATTATTATTTTTCCTTAAAAATTATATTATTATTTTTAAGAAAAAAATATTTACATCATGCATAAGATATTTCGTTTCAATCCCTTCTATCGCTTTTTATTTGTATTAAGACTCATCGACAACAGTGATAGTACTAAACAGAGATCGACACAAATTACAAAATATCTTGTATTATTATTAATACGGAGACATTAATACAAAACACTTTGTAAATTTTATTAATTATTTTGATATTTATAAATCAACATATTGCTAAATGGAATAAAAAGGTTGTAGGTCCATATTTGTTGTATGTATATGAAATATTAAACATCAATGTCTGTTGTTATTTCTTTCTATTCTATGTATATTCAAATATATATTATAATAATATTTACTTTGATAACAAAACCAACAAAGGTGATAAAACAATTTTCAAAATATTCAAGTTTTCGCATTTTTTATATCAAATAATTTTAAAATCTATTTACGTTGACGAGAACGAATTCACAAGAGACTTAGAGGCGTATGATTTTAGCAGTAATTGTAGAAGAACGATGACGTTTTCATAATGCACGCTACAATTACTGTGTAGGAAGTCGCGTGGCGACGCGTGTGGTGGCGCGCGTTGCGGCTTCTATCCTGGTCCCTAGTTAGGCGTAGTTTGTTTTTAGTTTTTGCTAGCGGGGCTTCCATCATTGAAACAGAGACTTGATTAAAAAAATGCTTAAAAACCGTTAAAAATAAAGTATCATTCGAGTTAGAAGTAATTTCATTTCTTTGGTACTTATTTTTTTTATTATGAAAAAAAAATTTACGTATTCAATAATAATAATCGATGATTCCAAAAAAAACATTAAAACACAAACAATATTTCGTTATTTTCTTATGCCTAATAAAAGATCTTAATATACATTGGGAAAAGAAACACTGGACGGATTAGTGTTGTTATATAATTAAAAACATTAGAATATTTTGATAATTTATTTACTGATGTATGTTATTATATTATATTTATTTTAAAAATGATAAGTAAGAATTTAATATTTATAAACAGCGACGGCTGTACTATTCATTTATTTATCTTTTATTAATTATTATTGTCCAAAAAGCAGTGTTGCTATGTTCAAAATATATTTGTAATGTATTGAAATTATAAAACGTCTCTTATCCAATGCGTATAGCCCTTCGATTTGTTTGTAGTTTTTACCATTGGGGCTTTAAACAGGCGTAATCAAGTTAAGTGCTCTTACCCACGAGCGTCGATGAGCAAGTCTTTTTGATTTTAACGGCATCTATTATTATTTCGATAACGTAGCACTTAACAAAATTAATCTAATAGGTTTTACTTGCTTGTCGATTATTTAATGTGACATTACATAGAGGTGAAAAGTAAGTAAGAAATTAGCGGTTTTGGATTTACATTTATGTTTAGAGTTAAAATATACACAACACTAGCGACGCAAACGCCACATCGCTCGCTTAAACTTATAGTTATGTTAAAGCCAAGTTATATAAAACATTTGAAATATTAGTAGGATAAATAATAATAAATAATTAACGTATGGAGTTATACTAACTAGGGTTGCCGGATGGCAGGGAAATCTGGGATTGTCCCAGAATTTTATGTATACTAATGTCAAGTAATTTCACTTTGCTGTTGCGGATTTCATAAATACTGAGTTTTATCTGTCGAAGTTTGATATTTAAATCTTAAAGAACTACTTAAAATATTACAATTACATTTATGTAGGAGCAAAACGATAATTTAAAAATTTTCACAACAAAAAATCAATTAACAGTTTTAGGTACAAAACAAAAATATCAACTAAAAATTCTTGCTAGCTTAATTTTGTGGCCCCAGAAATTTCCCGGAAATGATAAACCTGTATCTGTCAACCCTAGTTGTAACTAAAGAAAATACTACTTATAATGGGATCTGCATTTTTTAAAATGCACTAAAAACAATCTACGCTTGCAGGCCTTGCCTTGTTCATGCTAAAAAGTCGTAAAATTTATATCGTGTAGTCATAAATATTTATAGTATTTTATATTTCCTTAATAATAATGTAATACAATTTAATGCTTAATGTAAAATGTTAAAGCATATGAAAATTACAGCTGAAACGACTCATTTTTATACCACAATTGACTGTGATCAATAACCAAAATTTCACTTTGGCATAACTGACATACAATTACTTATGAAACCCCCTTTTTACTTTTTTAAAATTATAGTTATTAGTATATTTTTATGTATTTCCATTATCGAACATTAAATCAACCATATTCAATACCAATTATAATGGGATTTAGGCCCTAATATTATATTCGAAAGCTATGATTATGTTGTTGGGGGTGGTTTTTCGCTTGCGGCTAGTTGCTTATTATTTTTGTGCATGTGTTATACTTTACGGAGTATGAAATCAAAACATTATATTATCATGAAAACAAAACAATTTTTGCAATATAGTGTGACGTGGGCGCAGCGTGGGAATGTTAGTAGAATAATTTATTTATATTATTGTATAAACTGTACTTTATCTCTTCATCTTCATATACGTAATTAATATTATATTTAAGTACATTATATTTATTTTATTCAAAATGTTACAAAATTACATTTGAAACTGTAGCTAAAGTGATTACTAAAAAAGCTTTACGTAAAAAAAATTACAAAGAAGCCATACATTATAAAATAGATGTGTACAAAATTTATATAAATTTTAACTAATTTTAGTACACGTCGATCACTCTATATTTTTTAAACTGTAAATAGATAGGGCGCCATAACTAGGTGTGAGAACATTACACTACGGCCACGGAAGTATTTAAGTGAATACGCGAAGTTGGAGATGTCGCCTATTATGTTATCACATTAACGGCGGAAGTGTGGCACGTGGCGACGCGTGCGCATCGAATTGTCACTTCCGGTTTTTTTGCTTATCAGTAAAGTAAATGCAATTGGATTTGCTATTTATACACTTATCTATGCAAGTAAGTTGAGGCCGGTCGTGGCGCAGCGGCACAAGGTGTGACTGTAAACCGACTGGTTGT
>DWAP01002422.1:0-13549 GCA_018230625.1 Heliconius eleuchia | reverse complement strand
CACCACCAGTACCAGGATGATCCTATTCTAGGCCGGGATCACACGGCAAAAAACATTTTTAAAGTGTTAATCCACACTTAGGAAAGATAAACAAAATTTGTTAAACAAAAATAATTAAAAAACAAATCAAATTGAAGTCGGTGCCAAGTAAAACCAACAGGCTCAGTAATTTGATATAGTACTAAGGTTGTTGTAGTATTGGCTTGACATCGACTTCGAAATTATAAAATCTTTCTTTAATTATATTTGCTTAACAAAATCAAAGTACATTTTACTTTATGTCAAGTAAATTTATTTTTCACTTTTTAGTGTGTTGCTTGGAGTAGATTTTTTGTGTTAAAAATTAATTTATTTACAATGTGTTGTTAAAACTAAAATTTATTGAATACATTTGTTTGATATATTTCTCTAAATCCATCTTATTTAAAAATATATGTATTAAAAAGTTATGCTTAAGTGGACATAAATGTACGTTAGTTCCGTAATTAACAAAATATCACTCATTACAATTTGTATGATAACAATGAAATAGTGATGTGCAAATAACTTTAGTAATTCGATAGATTTGCAAGGCTATCGATATTCACCCAACATTGCAGGTTGACGACCTGCATGCCTCTACCGGATCTATTAGTCAGAAGACAATCTGTCTTATAAATTTGTTTTTAATTCACGCTTATTTGATTGTCTATTAAGTAATTGTGAGTAAGCGCAGCCTTAATCCCGATCGCTTAGTTTACAAAACTTTATTTTACTAGTTTATTGAGTGATGTAAAATTAAGTTAAGTTAAGTTTAATTAAGTTTAATTAAGTTTTAGTGAAGTGACAATCTGATTGTATATGTCATTATAGTGTAGTGATAGTGAGGCCGTTTATAATTAAATCATTTTATTTTCTCCATCTACTAAGGCGTAGCGCGTTGTTGAATTGTATATACTCGTTTTGTATAGAGGAAGTGGAAAGTGTGGTGAAAAGTAAGCTGTCATTAGGTTCACTAACACTATATTGCGCTAAATGCTGATTTCTCTGGATCAAAAAAATCTAATGATATTATCCATCTTTTTCAATATGAAACTGAGTGTATATATATGAGTGAAATAACACTGGTTTTATCGTATTGGACGATAATATATCTTATATTTAAAACATTTTATATTTATAGTAAAACATATTTAAGTTATAAATGGTCTAAGTAGCGGATTGCAGTATTGAAACGTGAAAAGAGCTGTAACTATTAAATTTATCAACTAACCGAGCAGTCACAGCCATCTGGCTGCAGCAGCAATAAGTATAGAGTTGTCGATAATAATACACGGTCTATCGTAACTGCTAATAAATGGTAATTCCACACGACAAGTCAATTATGAGCCGACACCGACATAAACATAGCGCGTTGCCGGATTTTACTTGTAATATCGGTTGTTGGAAATGGAAAAAACGGTTTTACTTTTTTTATAAGATTGTTTCTTTTTTTTAATATAATATCGCATAGTTTATTTTATTTAATTTATATAAGATTTATGTTATACAAATGACAAGTTTAATTAAAAAATAATAATAAAAATTAGATCAAATATGTGATTAAAAAAATTAAACATAATGTGAAAGTAGGTAAATTTGAACATTTCATTTGATTAAATGTTTCAAAACGTAATTAAACATGACAACTACATAAATGATATCGAAGCAAGAGATTTTATTTAATTTAGAATATTTTTTGCTTGTGTTATCTAAAACTACACACGCGGACAACACTAATTACTTACAACCCACACTTCCTTTATTTTTTTTAATCAGTACTTTTATAAGAGTATATATTAAAGGATACATTGTGACAGTAAACAAGCAAAGTTGCTCCCTATTAGCTCAATATCAACACGTTGTGGGGTTAATAGATATGTGATTATGGATATTATTTAAATTGCCTGACAAATTATACGTCGGTACGCGGTTCCACTCGTTCACGTCGGTTGCCTTTGGACTTGTATTTCTTGTACGTTCGCGGATATTGTCGATTTCTGACAAAATATTTTGTGAGAGTTGTTATTACATTTGTGCAGTGATAAAGTTGAGTACTTTCTCTTAATTATTATCGTATTTTTTTGTGAAATTAGTTTGTAGTTTTAATAGGTTTTGTATTTTAAACGTATGTATGTTATATTTACATTTCTTCGCTCCGGTACTAACGCAAAAGTTCAGCGTTGAGTTTTGTCACTCAACATGTAATGCCTAGAAAATTCGGCGGCAGGTGAGGAACGGAGTGCCTTAACACTAAGTGTCCCATGCCTACCTTTCTATATGAGGAAAACAGCGTGAAGCTGAAAAAAAATGTAACAGGAATTTACGTCCGTTATTTATTTAACTATACTATTTTGTTAATATACTAATGATAAATATTATTATGGTGTTTAATCTTATATTTATGTTTTCTCACTCTCTCTATAATTAAAAAAATATATCTTTTTTAAAATCACTGCATTTTATCTACTCCATATTTTTCTTTCAATCGGCTCTTATTTCTTGGACACGAGTTGTCAATTAGTAGTTGGTACGGAGGAAAATGTGGCCTTCGGGTAAAATTATATTTTACTTCTATATATATATAAGTTACCACATATATAAACTTATCTTTCACCAGTCAAAAATCACTGTTATTACTATCACGTAAATGTCATAATGGAATGTTTCAATTATCATCTTAAGGGTCAATGTGATATATCGTACTGGCGTTTGTAAATGCCTCTTCGATCTCACTGCATACTTAACGAAACGTGCAGTTTGTAAATGAATGTCCTTAATTTGTTTTAAATATTATTTCTTGATGGAGGAAATGAAAAGATTGATATTATATAAAATTGCTTTTGATGGATTTATATCGTGTGTAATTTAAGTTTTTATGCTTTTGGTTCCAATTTTTTTGAACACGTGCAGTAGCCGGGAAGCCGTTAAATGCTATTAAAGATAAATTATATGAAAAAGATTTACTTTTTTAATAAATCAACTACTACTGTATTATTATTACTGTGTTATGTCACAAAATTTACAATTTAATTCTTTTCTAATTTTTTTAAAGTAATTTAATCATTGTGCTATGTTTAAAAGAAACATATTATCTTTAATTACGAATATTATCTAAAAACGTATATTATCTTTAATTACAATAAATTTGTATGTATTGGCCGTTCTCTTTAGCGAGTTGGGAAGAGCGAACTTAGTAGACAGTCGTTTCGTTTTTCGAAAGCGGCTACCCGGGATAACCTTTTTATCAGTTATTTACGAAACCGTAACTTTTTTACCCAGGTTTTACGTTACCGTAAACTGTACCAAAATATTATAGCCTTTGAAACAATTAACAATAAGTAATTGAAAAGCAGTAAATCAATAAATTAATCTTTGTCCACGATAATTCAATGGTAATGGACTGACTAATTCACTCCTCATTGATTCGTTTACCGTTTAATAGCACACTTCTGATTCTGTGGGTGTGATTGTTATTTGATCGTAGTGATTGGATGCTATTACGTACACTACTTTTTATTGGTATAGTGAGAAAGTTAACTTGAACTTAATATTTATTATAAATTTTACGATACAAGTTTCACGAAAAAAACCCAAGAAAAAAGTTAATTTTAACAAAAAACTTTAACAAAAAACATATTACAAGGTTGACTTACTGTATAACGCATACCCGCTTTATATTACGTTAAATTTTGATATAAATATATTATTACCGAAGAGACACTTAGTGAAACAAGTTTCTTGTAAATTAACTATGTTAAGATTTATTCGAGATACTGAAGGCGATATCAGAATGTTAATTTGAGTACAGCACAACCGGCACCTGCGCGTCTAGCATGGCGATGACGTCACATTATAATATAATTCATAATCATTATCACTAATCAAAAACCATGTTTTAACTTTTTATTGAATACAATTTGATTTGATTAACATTCTATTACGCGTCGGTTGGCACGTATTCGTATGTTCTTCATACATATGGTGAGGTCACATTAAAACCTGACGACGCAGTCAGAAACTATCTATAATATATAATAATATATAATATAATATGAGGATAATAATATTCTGTACAATACATTTGTTAGTTGCTTTACAAAAATTTAGATTTTTTTCAATTAGAAAATGACAGCGAAGAATCTGTAGGGTTAAATGTCGCTGTTTTCCTTTTTACCATAAGTTTTTTTACAAAAGCAAAAGAACGAGAAGCTGAGATAACTATTAAGATATTTAACAAAAACATTTATCATATTTTATAACCACTACAAAAAAAGAATATACATACATATGTAGTTATTTATAATAAGTGAGGAGACGGCAATGATATGCAAGTTGCACCGCAAGCTGACACCGACCGGTCTTGGTGCTAGCTTTATTATGACAAATATGTGATTTATACTCCGTCCTCAAATGATATTTATGGGGATGTAATATATCCGTCTTTTATCAGTATTTCATTCAGTTATTGCAATATCGTCGTAAAAATCGATATTATGTTTTAATATGTTCATATTATTATTATATTTTTCTTGCTCTTTGAAGTAATTTTGTATAATTCACTTTATACAATTGTGTACATGTCTATATTTATCTTGTATTATAAAAAAATGAACGTACTCAAAATTGAATATATACCTTATATAATATTAAGTAAAATGAATGTATTTTGTGTACTCAAGCAATATGAGTGTTTAAAACAAGAAATATTGTATAATGTAAATCTCAAAGGAAATTGCAAAACAAACTCATAGGTATACATACGTGTCTACGAAGAGCAAGTGTCTGGATCTTTCGTTCTTTCTGCTACTTTTTTTTAGCTTCAGGCTGTATCCTACACATGGCAGGGTAGGCAAAGGGACTCTGCGAATCTAGTGTTAAGACATGCCATTACCATTATGGCACTTTCACCCACTTTATGCCAAAATCTGGAGATTTTGCGTATGTGTCGAAATTCAACGCCGCGCTTTGCCTTGTTACCAGAGCGAGGTAATGAAAATATTGAATATTATATTTTATTGAGTGGAAAAGTAGAATCCAAAATTATTTTATTATATCGATTATTCCATCTATTACTTAATATTATAAGCGAGATACAGACTACTACGACTAAAACTACTCGTCTTATATATAAGCCTATATCTGGCACTCGCCACTGCGTTGGGTCAACCTACACTATGGAGGCCGCGATACATTCAAAGCTGAAGTTAATTCAACACCACGCTACAAAATGTCAGTTTAAAGTTTAAAGCAATAGGTCGGATGTAAAATAAATAACAAGTTTATTTCGCTATTGATTAATATTTGCATATGTTTATTAGCTAACCTTAGTTAACTTAATATTGTAACTATATAATTGAATTTGCGTTTGTTTTTCAAAATAATGTTTTTGTATATTTTATAGGGATAATTTTAATATGGTAAGTCTTAAGAGTATAATACTCTAGTCTGATGTTAGTCGCTCTAGCCGAAATTGGTTAGGATACACATCACTGGCCTATAATTGGGAATCAGGGAATTCAATATCTACCGATAACAGACTGCAGAATTTGTGGTTTTTTGATAAATTCGTGAAGAAAATTGGAAAACTACCTAACTGGTTGGGTCTGCGCTCGTGATTTTTCCCTCAAAGTAGTAGGTATCTAGTAGGCATCTCGTATGCCGTAACCACTAATAATCAGCTTAATATTTTCAAATGGGCATAGTATAAAAAAAAGTTTACAAAATTAAATTTCAATGATAACTTCGAGTAAGTGTAGTGAAAACATTTTTATGTAATTTTGGACAAAAAAAATTATAATTAATAATAATTTGTACTGGATCATGTTCCTCTGAAATGTACTTGAATCGAGAAAGAATGAAAACGTATTCTAAGAAAATAAAATACAGTGAAACTATTAAGTTTGTTGTGTCTGTAATTGTTTTATACTTTTGCACAGTACGTGGGATCATATTCTACAGGCAACACAGAAAATTTTAAAAAAAGTTACCTGCTTCTTCTGACCTTTTAATTTGTCCGCTTTACCTGTATAATATAATTCAATGTACTGTGTTAAAGTATAAAACAATTATAATTTATATATAACTATAATTAAGCTTTAAAAGGTTATACGTTGAATATCTGTTTTATATAAACTGAGAATTATAAATATATATTTAAATGGATGTTACTCAAATCTACTTATTGCATAATTTGGAGCCATTGCATATTGAGTGGCGGAATCCAACGCTGTGGTTTTTCTTATCAAAATGAGAAAAGGAAATAATTTAGATTATATTAGATTAAATTTAAAATAACTCATAAGCATATCATATTATCATATCATATATAAAAAGAAAATATAATAAAAAAAGAACGATGTTTTATAAATGGACAGAAAGCTCTTTGTACGTTAGTGGCCATTATAACTTATTATAGAAACTGGAGAAGCACAGATTTCAAGCAAAAAGCTACTATATAACGCAACTAGAATTTCTATTGCCTTGCAGCGCAGCAAATACAGCACATTTCCTATTAACTCATTACAGTTTTTTTATTCCAAATCCGTGCCAGTGCACGTTGAAGATTTACTGATAAGATGACTCGATCACCACCTAACTGACGTAAGTGTTAGCTAAAAAAAATATGTTCACAATAGATGGTACATCGATTTGTGGTGAATAATTTCAACTAATTTAAATACATTAGGGATTTTATTTCATCACTTAAATAGAGGAAAGTGGAGAACGGAGTATCTAAACACTAGGTGCCCTCTGCCTACCCTGTTTTATGCGGGATAAAGCGTGAAGCTGATTCATGATTTTTTTTAAAATTTTATCACTTATCTACTAACATAAAAGCTTCGTTTAATCTTACAATGACCTTTGCACAAATACGTTAAAATCTTTTAATACATCATAAATTAATCGAGAAGAGTGTGAAACTTATGGCGTATGGTGTTGAAACCATGGCCAAGTAGGTGTGAAAAGACTAGAAGTCGTAAATAGAACCTTGTTATCGCTTCTATCGTTCCAGAAGCGATTAAAGGGTTGCCAACTAGCCTTGATCAGTGAACTAAGAGATATATGGCATTAGTAGTAATTGATTGCTTCTAGTAGGTATTATTAATTGTTATCTACAAAATGTCAAATAAATGTAGGTACAGCTGTTATATATTTATACTATATAGTAGACTATTTTATATTTCTACTATTATAGAGACTTACAAATTTATTATTAAATTCGCCTGATGAAAATGAAATATTTAAATTTAAAAAGTGGTCAAGTGTGCGCCGTACTTGACAAATTTAATTTTGCAGGCGTATGCACTTATTTGCACGAACTACGATTATAAGTTTATAACAGTTTTTATCTGTAATTTAAAAATAAATTCTTTTGTGGTTCTGCAATTACTTTTTGCTAATTTTCATACTTGTAGATTGAGGTTTTGAAGATTGATTGTGCTTTTCGGACTCGCCGACCGAGGGTTCCGTAAAAAATTGAAGGTCTTGAGGTTTTTTCTGAATTTCAGGCTTCGCTTAGCCAGAGTCCTTTTATCTGATGCCTCACTTGGACTATTGCTTTAATACCAAATATTGCCTCGTTTTAAGGCAAAAATGAAATTATACAAATGTATAATTTTCACATGTTTTCCTAAGCAAATATTACCTGTAAATGCTAGCTGCCAAATTTCATAATTCTAAGTCAACCGGAAGTACCCTATGAATTTCGATTCCCTTGACAGTGTAGAAATACGCGTTTTTTGCGGTATAAACGGTTGGTTTGCGGTATAAATATTGTTAATTAACAATAAAGTCATCTTATAAGGGATTCTTTTTTCCTTAAAAGGTACGGAACCCTAAAAACAAGAAAAAAATACTATTAACCATGTATAATTCGGTATTCCAAGCTAATGCAGTATACTCTACCCAATAGTTGAAAGATATATGAAAACATCAAAATAAAATTGTTAAATTACGACTTAAGAGTAATGATAGCTTACCAATTTTATTGTTTACTATTTAAATAACAAATATATGGGACAATAGCAGCCGTGTGTTGTTTCTCGCACTCAGTTTAATTTCTATGCGTGATCTGACGGGCCACGATTGATGTGAATTAGATTGCATCATTGCTGACGTCACTGGCCAAGCACGCCTCGATATACGAAACTAAGGTACGATTGCGAATAGAAATTCAAATGTGCCCTTCAATTATGAGGTAACCGAGTACAATAAATGGAGGTAAACTCGCAAATTATTGATAGAAATGTGTGTGTCTTACTATATTTAACTTTGTGAATAAATTACAAATATTAATAGCGTTTAGAAAAGAGTTTAATTTTAATTCTATTATTATTATATTAATTAAATAAATAAATATGTTTTACCACTTAAGAAAGAGATGTAAAGAACAAAGCTACATGCTGTATCTCGCGAACAGCAAGGCTGGCAGAAGAAACCTAGTGCTAAGACACTCCTTTCCCCATTTTTCGCCGAATTTTGGAAACATTGCGTGGTGCGGAACTCAACGCCACGCTTTGCCTCGACACCAAAGCGAAGAAATGACAATGTACAAAAGAAATGAAAATAATTATAAATATATTTAAAAAATCAAGTAAGTGCGGAACGGAGTGTCTTAACACTATGTTCTCTCTGCCGAGCTTGCTGTGTGCGAGATACAGCGTGAAGCTAATAATTAGAAATATAAAATTGCTTAAGGTTTTATTTGAATGTTATAACGGAAATATACATGAGCATGAGCTTTTTACTTCTTCTATAATAACACCTACAAAGTATAAATATGTACAGATTACTGTAATTTATATTAATAATGTTTTGTTATATTGTCATTACTACAATGATGTCACTTTGTGCCATACGGTATTTATTTCATTCTGTGGTGCATTTATCATCGGACCTCTTGACTAGATGTTGATTTGAGAGACCAAAGAAGGCATGAACAGGTTAAGTGCATTCCTATGATATATAACAATAGTTTATATTGTTTATAAAATAATAGGGTCACTTATCATAACATTAATATACTCTTAAATATGAGGCAAGCCGTGGCGCAGGGGCATAAAGTGTAACTGTAAAATCGACTGTATGTGGGTTCGATCCCCACTCGAGCAAGTGAAATATTTATTCACATTTATACTTTCATTTCTTCTCTCTGATGTCGAGGCAAATAGCGGCGTTGAGTTCCGCAACACCTAGTGCCTCCAGAATTCGGCGAAAAATGGGGAACGGAGTGTCTTACCATAGATTCCCTCTGCCTACTCTCCTGTGTGCGGGCGTGAAGCTGATTTTTACTTTTAAATATGTTTGAATAAAATGATATATGTAGATACAATTGCTGTAGTTCAGAGTCAACTTTAAGTTAAGATGTATCTAGTTTTAAAGGTTTTAAAGTAAAATTAATTTTTTAATGGAAAATAGGTACGTTATAATAAAGAGAACAAATAGATTTACCAAAACCATTTCAATTTATCATTGTTTTAGTAGCATAAAATAAAAATCACCTTCATTATATACAAACATACAATTTAAATCTCAAAAGGCGTCGTTCTATTGTGGTTTATTGAAATAGATATCCTATTTGGTATTGCACCGTGTGTCGCAAATAGGATTTACTGAGTAATAGTAGAGTCTAGTTAGGCTTATCTCGTTCATAGTTCGAGCTCGTAATTAAAAGCGGGCGGGTACGCGACAATGTACCATTAATTCTGTCGAAATGATTTATAGCTAACACGTAGCTGGCGGAGAGTTGAATTTAAAATATAATAAACACAAATTTTATTTAATATTTATTTAATATATACTTCTTTTGTTACCGAGTGAGTTTCCTGTGTTGCTGAGAGACGGATAGACAAGTGTTAACGTAAGCATTAGTGAGTAAATTGAATAAAAGTGATGGAACTGCTCAGCATTCCATGGATCTTTTTGAGTCTTCAGCGCGGGTGCCGCGCGGTAGACCCAATAAATATCCAATTATTTACTGCACAAACTGTCGTCACTCTCGCACTCCACGATCTACTTCCACTTCTATATAAAAACTTTTGTACGTATTCCTTCCCTCATTTTCTTTTATAATGAAATTTTTACTTAAGCAACCCTACTGACAATTTACGTTAAAATAATTATGACAATATTTGAAATTAGGAATAATAATAAAAAAAAATACTAAATATGCTTACTTACGTAAGGTACAGCCAAAACTACTAGGTGCAGAAAATTTTGTCTGTAAGTTATAAGAGTGCTTAACCCTATATCTCACATACAGCAAGGTAGAAAAAATCTAGAGTTGAGACATTCTTTTCGCCGAATTTCGAGACATTGCGCGTTGAGCGGCGGGACTCAGATAGTCCACGCAACCGCTGAGATCTTTTTAGTTATTTTAGCTTCACGCTTTAGATCACCACTTTTTCCCACTTTCCGCCAAATTCTTAAGACGTTACGTGTTGAGTGATGGAACTCAACGCGGCGCCTTACCTAGATACTAGAGAGTGGAAATGAAAATATTGAATATTTCATTTCTCCGAGTAGGAAACGAACCCAGAACTGTATGTAGCGTTTACAGTCGGACAATCGTGCTTCTGCGCAACGATGATATATATTTTAATTAAATTCATTTATTGTAAACGATAGTAATATGATCAATATTATGTGTTCTTGTAATTAGAATATCTTAAAAGAACAAAGAATATTCTCATTAAATAATAATACGCAATCACAGACGTTTAATAATGTTTACTTGGCGGCTGTAATCGAATATCGTTATATACACAGATCAAAATTTGCTCATTACAAACGGAGTAGCTAATTATTATTTTTTTGTTAATTTGTCCCCTTTTGTAATTATTGATCAAATATTATTAAAAAAATATTTTAAATAGTACTATTAGAACTGTGGACTATATTCCAATAAAATATATATATATATACAACGTTTAAAATTTGAAGGTAGCATATTCGCATTCTTGGAAACAATCCAAGTGCTCCGATCACTAAACCATACGATTTTATCAAACGGAGTTAAAACCTATTTATGTTATTAGCATCTAAATATGATATTTAAATAGTGTTTTTAATTTCCACAAATCATTGTTAAAACTGACAAATTATAACAATTTAACAATGTTATATATAAGCTGCTTGGGCGTTGAGAAGAGATGTAGATTCTAATCCTATATCCTACAATAAAACAAATAAATCAGCCTCGAGCTGTAACCCGCACGCAGGGTAGGCCGAGGGAATCTAGTGTTAAGACACTCCGTTTCCCACTTTCTGCCGAATTCTAGAAGCATTGCCTGCTGAGTGGCAGAACTCAACGCCGCGCTTCACTTCGACATGAAGAAATAGAAATATACATTTAAGTAAATATTTCATCTCCTCGAGTGGGGCTCGAACCCACAACCAGTCGGTTTTACAGTCACACTTTGTGCCCCTGGGCCACGATTGGCCTTATATCATATATCTTTAGTGTGGAAAAAATATAAAAAAAAGCCATTTTTTAAAGCCTATAAATATTATAAAAAATTTATGCTTATTTAGCTCCAGATATAGTTGTACGATTTTAATTATCGAAATTGACACTGTTAACATAATAATTTCCGCCGCGAGCAATTACAAGCATTGCCTTTACTACAAGATAAAGGAAATTTTAATTATCGTATCCAACAGGGTACGAAACCGATGAATATTTATTATACACATTGATCACTTCATTATTTTGTACCGGATGAATACAGATTGATATCGCCACTATATTTTTTTCCATATAAAACACTGTTAAATTGTAATGGAGTGGAAAAGGAAAGAAATAATTAAATTCCATATGTTATATGTATTTTTAATTGACACTTTTTTATTAAATGTATAATTAAAATAATTACAACGTATGTAGGTATATTTCGTGTGATATAATTAGAGTACTTGAATTCCGTAACTATTTTGAAGCTTAGTTCTTATCAATTTTGTGTGGAAATGCTTAAGTTGTTAATGTTAACATTATTACTTGCATTTTTGTTCAAAAATCACTTGCTACCACTACATTGTTTCAATGGCACTCGAAATAAATCTTTTGTTCTAACTTATTTGAATAGATTGTGGCCACGAAAGCTCCTAATTCGTGTAGGCTTCTCTTAATGGGACGCAGCGAGTTTTGTACACGCAATTGTTTGAACAAGATCTTCTTAATAACCATACTTTCTCTGTACTTTTGACTTGTAACTTAATTAAGTTAGAGAAAAATTTAAAGGCGTGCCGTAGATATGAATAATAAATCATAGTTATGCCCAAATATATTAAATAAAGATTTTATGCACTACATATATTTTTAATTTAAAATAAAATTTAACAATATCATATGTTAGGTTTATTATTTATTAATATTATAGGTACTCTTAATTCTGTTTTTTTTATTATGCTGTCAATTAGCAATTGTAAAAGTAACAAAGCTTATTGTTAATTTTAGCGGATTCAAGCATTTTTGTTAGTTATTATTTATGTAAGTTTTATTTGGCGTGAATTATATTAATATTAATTGAAGCAGTTCGAATTTACTTACGACAGTACTAAAAAAATTCCTGACTGGTGGTAATCTGGAATATTGAATATTTTAGTATATTAAGAAACAGACCTGCGTCATTTATAATAACAATACTCAGATTACGTTCAATAAACACACCATAAAGACCACCCATTTATTCTTACTTTATCGGGACGAACTACTGCATTCACAAATAGACGTCGTTTATTTGAAGGAATAAACTTACAATTTCATTACAAAACAAAGGTATGGATATTCTATGGATGAAAGCGCGTGGGTCGCTATCCTACATCGACCTCGGAAATAAATATATTATGAACAATAACTTACATTAAAATTTATTTTCTTCTCTAATAACGTATTGGGCATATACAATATTATTTTTTGATGAACTAATAATTAAAAATTGTATATGCTTAATGTGTTTCTTTATTGGTTATTAATATAATAAATAAGGCAATGATAGTTAGCTCTTCTTCATGTAATTGCCCTAATAGGGAGATGGTCACGACAGCAGTAGCGAGTTCAAAAGTAACTAAAACTGAGAAAACGTGACCTACGGAAACCATAGAAAAAATCTTGAAATAACGAAATTTAATTTTGTATCAGTTATTATGAAATTTACTTAGTGAAGAAGTCAACGTCTGAAATCCAGTGTACACTGCGAGACCGTTCCACCTAAGCATTATCCGCTCATTTCTGTTTACCATGCTTGACTATAAACGCGAAAGATGAATAAATTATTTCAATTTCTACTAAGATAAAACGCAACAATAAGTTCCATCACTTAACAAAAGTATCTTAAGTTCAAGTGAGTCGACATCGTGACATCGTGAGTTGGAGTGTCTCAACACTACAGTTCTCTATCTACTCTGTCATTCGAGATAAAGCGTGAAAACAAAAAGGAGTGTAAGAAAAGACTTATATTTTATTTATATAAAATTAAATTAAATCAGCTTCACGCTGTATCCCGCACACACCAGGGTAGGCAGAGGGAAC
>DWAP01002421.1:0-13552 GCA_018230625.1 Heliconius eleuchia | reverse complement strand
CACAACCAGTCGGTTTACAGTCACACTTTGTGCCGCTGCGCCACGACCGGCCTCGGCCTTTATAAATAATAACAAAAAAATACATCAAAAAGTTATACTAAAGCCGTAACCCGATATCCAACTGACGGTAATAGTAAAAATTGGATCGTCGAATACAAAATACGAGATTGTTTTTTAAATATTTAACGTGTTTTAACAAGTATTCAGGATAAAGGGTTAGGAGGAAAGGGAACATTTTGAAACGTTCCTTTACGATCTAAGATGAAGCTCCATTCGACGTTCAACACTTAGATAGGCCAGATTGTGAGTTGTAAAACATTTTATTTCTATTTCTTCTATTGATTAGTAAAGTTACAAGCAGGGAAAATGTTGGAGTAAGGCTAGCTTATATTTAAAAAGTAAATTTAGTTTTTTTAAGCTTCCCACAATATCTCGTTCTTAGCAGGGTAGGCAGAGGGAACGAGGTGGGTTCAATAACCACAAAGAGAGAGTGTACATTAAAGTTGTTTTTATTTAGCCACTCAAAAGACGAAGTACGGCGTTGAGTTCTGCCAGTCAACATGCAGTATGTAAAATTTTATGAGGCCGAAAAAATTATAGTTTCCTTATTTATTTATTTTTTAAATAGAAACAAAAAAGCCACAGGGTCAAAGCGAAATGACCGAACATTTGACTTAAAAATCCACATCACGTACAATAATTAGTTAATAACTGTGTAGCTTATCGCGGAACTCGGAACCAATCTACGGCCCTGGTCACGAGGGCTGCGATACGCCTTAAGTGGGGAAAATATTGTAAATATATTATTCTTGACGAGTTTTGACTGACTTTGAATAAACGAGGTTATCCATTTGACACGTATGTATGTATGTATGTGATGTTATTGGAAGTAAATAATATTTTTTAGTTACTTCCAATAACTAGTTAGAATTCAGCATGATAATCTCTATTTATGTCTCCCAGCACGAGAGTTGAGTTTCATATATGTGTGTATATTTGCCCACACATTTCTCGGAAACTTAGTGAAAAGATTCTTTTTTTTTTAAATGGCTACATTATATATTACAACTAAAGGAACATTTCAAGTTTCACAAAAATCGGTTTAGTAATTTTTTCTTGTCGAGTTTATAAAAAGCATACTTTTATAAAGAAAAACTTATTGAGTGCGAGTCAAATTCGCCCAAGGAGGGTTCTGTACTAATTTCAGGATAGTGTATTTGTTTTGTAAGTTCTCACTTCTTACTAAATTTCACAACTTTAGGTGAATAGAAAGTACTCTATAGATTACGCGGAGAATTTCATACCAAATATAGCAAGATCGATGCTCATATCTTTCTATTGCGTTGAACTTGATTTTTTCTGTGCTTCAAAAAACAACAGACTATATTTAACTACATATAGTCTGTGGTTTAAATAATACTTCATATTAGATATTATTTGATATTAGAATATTTTATATTAATTACAGCTTATTACCTCCATGTGATCTCGACATAAGTGGTCTTGACAGACGGAGAGACGAATAACAAAGCGATCCTATGACGTTCCGTTCCGTTCCCTCTTGAGGTATGGAACACAAGAAAATAAAAACTAACTACATAACTATGGCACTAAAACAATAATATTTTATTAAATAAAAAAAATATTTTAATTATTTTAAAGTAAAGATAATTAAATAAACAATCACCCAAACCAAACTGAGTCCAATAGTGGTAAAGACAAACGTAAACGGGACAGTTTGTGGGTTCGATTCTCACTCGAGGGGAGGAAATCAATTAAAAAAATTATATATATTTCTTAACTACCTATGGTTTTTTTTTTATTTTACCGCAGAATTCATACTAAAACGCCACTTCTCATAGCTTGTTCGTTTTAAAGGTAGGTCACGCAACTCCCCGATTTTTCAGACGCGATTATTTAATAAATTATTCGTTACATTTACATATCAAGAATTACCTTCTGTTGAGTACATTATAAATCGTGTTTCGTTACCTTCTCACTTCTTAGTAATTAAGTTGCGAGTTATGGACGCTTGTTAACTGAAATGCATCAAAAATATTTTAATTTGATTGAAGTTAAGCAGAAAGGCTTATTACCCCATCTAAGTTTACTTTTTTTTAGTTTCACGCTGTATTCCGCACACACTAGGTAGACAGAGGGAACCTGAAAACTTAGTGTTAATATACTCCGTCCTCATTAATACACTTCTTGGTTCTATTCCGGTTCCCCTTTCTGGAGACATTACGTATTGAATGGCGGAACTCAACAGAGAATAACAGAGTAGATTGAAATATTTAATATTTTAATTTTTAAATATTAAATATTTCATTTACCCAAGTGAAAATCAACCCACAATTATCATATATACAGTCACACTCCAGAGCTTGTGACTCCATGACGGTCTCAAAAGGCTTGAAGTACTTGTTTTCACTATAATCGATATTACGTCAACAATATATGATCGTTGAAGAATTCTACATTATTCAAATAACTGTTCTAACCACTATATTAGATTTATATTGAGATTCATGAGGTCATATAATACTCTGCTCTTCAAACAAATAAATATTTTTTATCAGCCAATTCAAGTAATGTAAATCGATGGTATTGAAAATGGTTGTTATAAAGAAAATATTTTTAAAATTGTATTTTTTATAACTAAACAAACATATTAGCTCTTTTTATCTTCTTTATTAAGTAAAATAAAGGGCGGTGTTTTGTTACGCACAAAATTGAACAATTATTTTTGTTTTTATCGTGGCCTGTTTTTATGTTATGATGGAGAATTGATAGCTTAAAAAGACTACTTATCCCGAATAAAAGAAGATAAGCAAAGAGAATCTAGTGCAACGACACTCCTATCTCCACTTTCTATCCGAATTTGAGGCATTATGTATTGAATGGTGGAATTTAACGCCGTTGAGCCGCTTCATTCTATATTTGAAATGCGATACAAAGCCTCCAATGCAATAAACGCAATATGTTGGCGTCTTTATTGAAAATGGCAGCTGAATAGAGTGCTTTAGGTGTCTTAATCTGCAATATATGAACCTTTATCTTATATTATTGTAAGATAAAGGTTCATTTATACTACATTATAATATTTATATTTCTTAATACTATTATTGAGGCTGTGGTGGCAAAGGGGTAAAAGCGGATGACTGTAAACAAGCGGTTAAATTATAATCTGTTAATATTTAAGTTTTAATTTATATAACATTACGCACGAAAAAAACCAAGGAAAAGCGCGGCGTTAAGTTCCACCACTCAACACACAATCCCTCTAACCTTAACCTTAACGTTTTTGTTATTCGCATATACAAAGAATGAATGACTCGAGAAAAAGGAATCTGTTAATTTTTTTGCTATCTTTAAAAAAAGAGGTAATAAACATTAAAGGACGCCCTCCGCGGCAAATTCTAGCAAATCATGTGACGTCATGCTGCGTCTTGCGAGTCGATAGTTGCGAGCACCTTCATACTTTGCTCATTCAACACTCACAGATTCGTTATAAATTCAATTGTTATAAAAATAAATATTTTAAATAAGTAAAATAGTTAAGAAATAATATATAGCCCTTAGGGGCCAGTTGTGGCACAGAGGCACAAGCGTCTATATTTCAAAGATTTCAATACCTTAAAAAAAGTGTTAAAAAGAACAAGCAAAATTTGGTATTGAAGCCGCTTGTTCAAGTGAAGTATCAGGTGAGGGCTCTGGCTTAGCTTTAATTTCAGTAAAAGACTTCCATCCTAAAAAATTATCATTATTATCGTTCAAAATTTTTTTAATGTTAAACATTATGAACTTGGAAAATGTTTGTTTCTTCTGAAATTTAAAAATCGTTTAAAAAGACTTAGTTTTTAAAAAAAACTTGTTAAAAATACTAACAAAACAAAATAGTTACACATTTACTTACTTAGTCAGTTTCACTCCTCGCATGTCAGCGGCTATGTAATCACTGTTGTCAGCCAAATATCACGGAACCATATATAATATCAATTTTTGGTAGACTATCCGACTGTTCTTTTACGAAACTCGTCTTCTCGTCCTTTTACGAACTCTTCTTCTTCTTCTATCATTATTATGTTAATTTAATATGAATAACGTCTAAAGAAATTGCAAACACAAACAAAACAGCAAAAACTTTAAATAATAAGTGCAAATCACTTTATAGATCAAATTGCTTGCATGTACACACTCCGCATCACCCGCAAGCGGACAGCTACGAGACGTCGCGTGACGTCACACAGTAGCTGGCGAAGGAACGCAAAATTAAAAAAGCGACGATAATTTACAACGCTGTAGCCTTCAAAATCCTGAACCGGTGTTGATAAAACAAAAGCTATTATTATTAGCACAAGTTCGCGCATTAAATGCAGTAACTGTTATAGTAAAAAAGCGAAAAGTGGGGAACGGAGTGTTTTAACACTAATATTCCTGCTGTGTGCAGGATGCAGCGTGAATTTTTTTTATAATTTTTAATCTGTGTACATTAAATATAAACTAAAATAGATCTTTGTTTTAATAGAATTATCTAGTATCTACTGCAGTTTTAGATTTCCCAAGAGTGAGGTTATTCAAGCGATAGTACTAAAATAAAAAATAAGAAGAGAACTAGTATAATTTTTACTATCTTTTCTTCAAAATCAAAGCTAAATATGTATATATGAAATAAACACCACTACGTAGAATGTGTCTTAGTAAGTTCAAAGACGATTGTAGGAAAAATCCTTAAAAGTCTCACTAGGTGCAGTTTATGTTCATAATTCTTCACTCTGGTAAGATACTACGTTTTAGCCCTGGTTTCCTTGTGTAGAGAAGAGTGTTTTATCACTGGGTCCCTCTACATATTCTGCTACTCTGCTTTATGTGGCATGCAGGGATAAACTAAAAAATAAATAAAGAAAAATAACCAGTAATCTATTTAAATGAACGAAAAAAGGCTTCTTTAACTTTTATTGCCTATACTTTAGGTACCATAAATATTATATTTTATATGTAAAAAATATAATATACAATAATATAATAAAAGAAATAAATAATAATAATAAAATATTTAAAATATCAATAATTCGTGTCAAATTATACAAACTTATACGAATCGTAGATTGTGACCGCCAAAAGCCTGATCAAAGGGGTAGTTTTGGAAATAGTTGGCTTTGGTTAGAACTGGATGAGAGGAATTTAGAAAAGCGGTGTAAGGGTTAAGTGGCTGGCCAAACTGTCGTACAATCAAATTTGGTGCAATTTCACTACTTTTTAGCCTCAAACTGTATTTCGCACATGTCAGGGTAGCCAGAAGGAACCAAGAGGGTCCCTCTGCTCGTCCTCCTCGGTGTCCTCGTAGTGGCAAAAAACTATATTCTTCACGAGACCTGTCTAGTGGCAGAACTCTTTGCTGCGCTTCCGAGAACGGGAAATGAAAGTTCATCCCTCCGAATGGGTGTAAAAGAAACTGCTTATAATCATAAGACGACATAGAAATAGTTAGTAGGAATAATTTATATCACATATTTATATATTATATTACATTATCACATAACCGTACTTTATCTTGTTACCAGGGTGAGGAAACAAAAATAATTTATTCCCTCAAATGGGAATTGAACCCACAATCCATGCGGTTGGACTTATACATTTATAATGGCGACGCAAAAAGCTATCAGCCTGTGACATGGATTTGCCGCTGTTCCAGCTTTATTTGGAGTTCGGTGCAATGGTTAAGTGTTGTTTGATTTATAACACATTTGCTTTTGATATTTATTTGCTTGACGATTATTATTCATAGATTTTAATATAAAATCTAATGTTTTTATTAGTTTTTTTGATTGAAAGTTAATTTTTAACATGGTTGTTATATGTATACATTTTCATTTTTATGTCAAAGAGAGATATCCTCGTTTGACCTCGTTTAACACAGTATCGACGATATTCACAAATGTAAGAACATGAAACTTAATGAACAACATTGAACTCAGGGATTTTAGTTAAAACCACACTCAACCACGTAAGATATTGTAACACGATAGCGTATTTACTCTAACTTCTCCCTGTGTCACCTACTACGCTGGATAAAAGAGGACTAGGTTTTGTTAATTTAATAACAGATCTCCTATTTAATATAAGATATACTTATAATACATTTTTAAATGACAGGCGAAATTTTACATAATATTTTAATTGGTTGCAGCCATAATTTACGATTGCGATTTAAAGACGAAACAAAAGAAAAATTCAAAGTAAATTTATTTTGTAAGCAAAATCAGTCCAAGCATTTTGCTGTCATGCTCATGTCATGCAAATTTTAAAGCAGAGGCAGAAAATTCTATTCTAAAATACATAGAGTCGAAGTTAATCTAAATAGTTTTATGTAAGCCGAAACGTAATAGCTACTATTAAAGTTGGCGTGTCAACATTTCCATTTTGATAAACGCTAAAAGAATAAAATTAGTTAAAGTGAATTGCAAGCCATTTTCATTTGGTTGATTATTTTTTACTGTACTTATATTATTATGATTTTCCCTAGCTTCACGCTATACTGGAAATTAGTATTAAGACATTCTATTCGTCATATTCACCAGAGCGATAAAATTAAAATAATAAAAATATTCCAAATAGTTTTATGTAAGCCGTAATTCTCACGCGGAATTGTAGTCTCAACCATCGTAATTAGAACAACCGCTGTCCCACTACACCACGACGACCTCTGAAGTGTGTTTTATATGAAGCTATAACTTCATGTAGTATGACTATATATTTTTTTTTAATTTCACGCTTTATCCCGCATATACCAGAATAGACAGCCAATACCTAGTGTTAAGATACAAAGTTTCCCACTTTCTGCCAAATTTTCAAGATATTGATTTGCATATTGGTTGCCACAACTCGACGCTACGTTAAAACGGTAACAAGATAAATCTTGTTATCATAAAATTTGTTTCTTGAAGTAGGAATCGAACCTAAAAGCATAATGTGTGCAAGCAAACAATATGTCACTGCACCACAGTACCTTGGTGACTAAATATGATCGTAAAAGTAAAACCTATTCAAAATTACTATATCAAGTTCTTTTAAATACCTAAAAAAAAACAAAAATTGAACATCAAAAATTCATAAGCAATACCTTTTCCAACAAAAAAACCACCGAAAATAAAGAGCATTCATAATAAAATTAAAAGTGTAATTTCCAGGTTCAGTATAAAATGTAACTAGAAATTCAACTTTTTGACCGCCAACTCTACGTAAACGAGATAAACAAGCTGGGATTCACTCCTCTCATGAATATTAACCGTATAATTAGGAAATGCGGATGGGCCACGTAATGTGACATACAAAACGTGAGGCTTATTTAATTTGGCGCACTTATATTTATGTAGGTAACTAAGGGTGTATGAATAAAGTAGTGCATAATGGTTAAAGGGGTGTGTCGTAAGTTTTTAGATATAGGTTATGTTTTTATGTTGTTTTAGTAAATATTTTCAAGCCATTATGGTCCTACGACAAAATAGAGTGTAAACACGTTGATTGTAGGCTGGGCACGACGCGAAACAAGTTTTTCTTTAATTTATAAAAAAATATTTTTTCAAGTATTTCATTTCCTCGAATAAAAATTGAACCCAATAAAGGAAAATAGATATATATATATACATACATAGAAGGAAAAATAGGGTTTAGACACTCCATGACGCTCGCACCACCCATATTTCGAGACATTGATATATTGAATTCAATGCGAACAAAGAAATAAAAATAAATCGTTTCGTCGAGTTCAAATCAGATTCACAACTGCGACTACGACGCCCTCTTTAGCTTAAAATATATCTATACAAATTTGAATATTTAGTATTCAAAAAGGCGTATTCTATTTGTATAAAAATAACATTCAGTTCAATACTAAAGATATGTATGGATTGAAGGCAGACAAATAATAGGTTTAAGCGTCATATATCTGCTAGCTCTCTATAGCTTATGAACACTCTGTTTTGTAGGACCGGGTTAGACGAGTAGTTTCTATAAAATAATTTATAAAAATAAAAACTGAAAGGCTATTGTGGTGCGACACAACATCTGACTGTAAGCGTGACAGTTGTGGGTTCATTTTCCGTGAGAATCTTCATTTCGGGTAATAAGACAAAGAGCGATGTAAGGTTCTAAGGATTGGTTTGACACTAGTTTCTCTCTGCCTTTAAAATAGCAGGGCTATTTGCGTAATAATAAACTGTGAATTAAAAGAAACCGTGATTGATTCATGTAATTTTAATATAATCCCTACATGCGCTTCCCACTTTTTTTAATATATTATGTTGTAGGGCGGTTTTTTTTAAGCTTATATGAGTGAAAACATTTTCACCAGGCACGAGCGCTTGAAAATATAATGTATTAATGTTTATTTTTCATATATTTATAAGTAGTAATAACTATTCAACACGAAATGCCTCGAAATTGCGGTGGAAAATGGGAAAAGGAGTGTCTTAACACTAGGCTACCTCTGCCTATCCTGCAATAAGCATGCTATTGCATATAGGGCGAAGCTAAAAAAAAATCAAAGTATAAAATATTTTTTTTTTCAGTTTCATGCTGTACCTGGCATAGAGCAGGATTGAGAGAGAGAGCCTAGTGCTAAGACACTCCGCTTCTCACTTTCCGCCAAATCTAGAGACGTTACGTGTTGGTTGGGGGATCAGCCCCGCGCAAAGAAATGGAAACAATAAACATTACATCTCCTCGGGTGAGAGTCGAACCCACAAACTGTCGCGTTTACAGTCACACGCTTGTCGCGCCACAACTGACCTAGAAGATTTCTCAATGAGCATAACATCTTAAGCGTCATTAAAATTTTCCAAATATTTGAAAGGTTTCGAAGTTCGCAGGTCGAGACGCATATTAATTGGTCTAACGAAATAAATTGTGAAAATTATAAATCGCTGTAGTCGAACAAATTTAATTAAATGATTCATCCTACTTACGGAATGTTCAATTAGAAAACTGTAATTATTTTTCCATAAAAAGTTGTTGTTGAACTCTTTATTATATTATCGTTGGGGTTTTTTTTTAAATATATGAATAATTTATAGCAAAGTTTAGTAAAAAATCCGGGGTTTCACCGCTTTACATATCTTAAATATTTTCATAGTAATGAAGGAACATAGAGTCTAAGATTACAATGATATATTTTTAAAATTTTAAAAATTCAATTACGTAGATTATTTAATAATTAAGTAGATACTATTTATTGGATCAAGACAAACTAAAGCATTCCGAATAGCAATTTTCTTGTAGCCTTACATGAATATTTCTCTGTAGCACGTCATAATTTGTTTTGGCAATTACTTCTTTATGGCCATGACCTCCAAACTTCTGTTTGAATTTCTTCTGTAAGCGGTTGTTCTGTGATTCCAGTTCTTTATTAAGTAAATCTTCTTGGGGTTCTTGAATATATGTCCGTTATTTATATAAACTAAATAAATACGAATAATGATATATTCAGTAACACCGTTAAGACTTACCAAAATCGGTTCAAAGGTGCAACAGCTACAAGGGACAAAAGGACTGGGCATATATAAATACGCGCTAAAGAGATAACCCACCTTTCGGGCTTCACCGCAGTTGGCTAGTAGAACGACAGTGACATAAAAAAAACAGCTTCACGCTTTATCCCGCACACAGCAGGGTAGGTAGGGGAACCTACTGTTAAAACACGTTGCGCACTTTTTGCCGAATCCTGGAGGCATTGCGTGTTGAGTGGCAGAACACAACGCCACGCTTTGCCTCGACCCCAGAGCGACGAAATGGAAATATAAATTTAAGTAAATATTTCATCTCCTCTAGTGGGGTCGAACCCACAACCAGTGGGTTTTACAGTCACACTTTGTGCCCCTGCGCAACGACTGGCCTCACGACAGTGACATATTTACTCAAAAAGCATAACTTTAATTTGCTCTCATATCACGGCCATTAAAAGAGTACAGCAAGTCCCGGACGAGATAAACAAATGTAGAGAGATTCGCTTCATGCATATAAACAATGAAATTAGTACAGATACATGTATTTAATTCAGCTCGCTTAGCTATCTAGGGTTTTAACAAGGTTTTTGGGCCAGCTTTGCTATTATATTAACTTTTAATATGAAGTTATGTTCGTAAATGAATGGATATGAGAACATTAATTTAAATAATTAAGTTTAAGTTATGTCTTCGGAATTCAGTGGAAAGTGGGGAAAGGAAGTATTCTAATGTGTAAGGAGTGACTTACCATAGGTTCCTAGGTTCCCTCTGTCGATCTTGCTAAGTGCGGGATATAGCGCGAAGCCGACAGGCCATCTATCTCTATAGAGAAAGATATACTAGAGAACCGTACGAAGAGATACTAAGAGAAGATAGTAAAAATATTGCTTCTTTAATTTTGAATTGCGAGCTTGGCAGTACCTAAATTATTTTATTTAAGGCATCGAAACGAACATTTCAAATTTAAATATTACCTATATTGTATTGTCTCCAGAATGGAAGAAGAATTACGGTATCTATAGCAGGTTCAATAAACTGATGGTCCCTAGAGAAAGTATCGAAAGTGAAAAATAGCTAGTTACCGTCAAAACTTAAATATTCTTTTTTTATCAGCTTCACGTTGTATCCCTCACACGGGAGAGTAGGCAGAGGGAACCTAGTGTTAAGACACTCCGTTTTCCACTTTCCAGGGGTTTCTGGAGGTATTGCGTGTTGAGTGGCGGAACTAAACGCCGCGCTTTGCCTCGACACGACAGTAGGGATCGAGCCCACAACCAGTCGATTTTACAGTCATACTTTGTGCTTCTGCGCCACGACTGACTTACCTTAAATATTCAAGCTATTTATTAAGTTATTGCTTAGATCTTAATTGCATTTAAGACAACGAAACGAAGTAAGTTCGTGCCGTTGAAAAACATTAAGAGATCGACTTGTTCACTTATGGAAATACTCTTTCCACTAACACTATAATATAACAAAACTTTCAATATTACTTTAAATATATATTTTATTAAATATTCTTTAGCTTGCTTTTTAAATATACTCTTTATCAAGAAAGAAAAAAATATATATATTTTGTAGCGGAACTTAACTATTTCATTCAATTTTATTACATTAAAGAAGCCAATGTCGCAATTTGTTTCACAAATGAAATCTAAACGTGAGACAAAGAAGATGGATTAACGCGAAAACGTCCAAGTAATTGTGAAAAATGTGAACCCTTCCGCGTGAAAAGTAAAGATTTCAACCCGATTTCAGAAAAGGAGTGAAAATAAATGTTTTATACGTTAGTACCAGGATATTTAATTCCAAATCAATTGGCTGTTCTACTTCAACTGAGAGGTTAAAAAATAATGTTGGCTCAGGTTACACAGTTGTGTTTCATTGTAAGCTATTGTATAATTATTTTTAAGAACACCTAGAAAATCATGGAAAAACTTATATTTAAATTTTTATTGTCTTTAATTAATTAAAATATAAGACGATTTCGTTTCCCAAAAACATGGCATAGCAATGGGTTCAAATTCTTCTCAAGCTTATGTTAAGTAGCACCATGTATTCATTGAATAAGTGTTGACTGTTAACATATTATAATATTGCCAGAAAATGACGACCAGTGTATATAGGTAATTGATCGAATGACTTATACCACTGCGACATGACGGCATTTTAGTCATTCGTCTTTAACTCTTATTTATGAGTAACGTGAGATGCAGCAAAACACTAAAAAAAACAAAAAAAGATAACTAAAAGACAACTTTCGTGTCCAACACAATTATGCATTATAGACAATAATATTTTATTCAACACGTTTCTATCGACCCCTGTTTCTAATCCTAAATCCATTCAAATTACCTAAGGAATAAATAATGAGACTCTCAACTGTACAAACATCAAAATCATATCAGATATTCATTTTGTAGTATGATGATTTATTCATTTATGCTGTCTAGATCTACTTTACGTTTCTCTTCTGTGCTCTTTTAATTTAGATGGTCTCTGTAGAAAAATGTTAGAAATTCTTATGAATAAACTAATTGTTACGAATAGACTAATATGTTATGTATTTTTTAGTAAAGATTTTATTTGTAGTAAGAAAAAACGGAGGGCAGCATTTTTTTCATCATCATCACTGTCATCAACATCATTCAGTCCCCTGAATCGGGTCGGTCCTGAGTATGCCAACGTAAGTGTATCCATCGATACTGTGTTTTTAAAGTTTGTAATCGATTTCAAAATAAAATATTACTTAATTATCCTGTCAATACATGGATATTGCTTGTAAAGTGGTTCCATATAAATTTTATGGTGTCGATTCCATGTCCAAGGATAGAAACAGATTATTATAAAATACACAAGAATAAAACATAGTTTCGGTAATTATATTTCCTTAATGTAACTTTACCTTAAAAAACGAACATAGCTACATATATTTCAACATTCTTTGTTTATTTTAACAACATTTTAGCGCGTCCATTTTTATTTTACTGCAAATTAATCTACATTATTAGCAATAAAGGCACCTAATAAAACCAGAGTACAGTATTATTATATAAATAAAATATTATTTTCATAGAAGGATCACGACACTTGACTCAGTCTGCCACTAGCCTTGGAGACCAGTGAGATTTAAGCTACAGGCTCACAAAAATACTTATTACATTTTTTTACACAAATTTAAGCTTTATGTGTAAGAAAATAGGATTGGAATGACTTGCTATGGATAAATTTGTACAAATTGCACATTTGGCAATGGCCCAGCAGTGATTCGCACCGTTTCAGAGACAAATCGGTAGAAAACAGATTCACGCTGCCACGCGACGGCTGCCACAGTTATGCAGGATATATCGTTGTTTGCTTCTCGATATGTAATTTACATTTTTAGATGTAAAATTCCTTTATTTAAAAAAATATATTCTTCTTCTATACAAAATATAAATTAATATAAAAGACGCTGTCCTGCCGCTGGGCACTAGTATATGATTGTAAACATGACGATTGTAAGGTCGATTCCCACCTGGTGAAATGGAATATTTCATATTTTCATTTCTCTCTAGTAACAAGCCAAAGCGCGGCGTTTCGCCTGTCTATTTCTAGAGAATTCTGTGGAAATTATAATATAAAATACAAACATATTACATTGCTTAAACTAGATGTGAGTTGAGTACATTTATGAGCAAAAATTCTATACAATAAAAATATTTTTAAAAAGAAGAATAAGCATAAAGATCATTATGCATTTTTCCGCCCCCCTCTTTCAACGAAATGAAAATGAGACTTTCAAGTGGTTTATTTGCACGCACACTTACAATTTCTTCGCTGTGGTAAGAAAAAATAAAGTTTAGCCATTATGTCTTAAAAATTGAGCAGAAAGCAAGGAACGGAGTGTCCTTACATTAGGTTCTGCAATATGTTGCAGCATATAAAGATTTTATATATTCCTTTCATTACAATCTCTCTCACTTACAATCTTAATATTTTATAAAAAATTTAGTTATAACCTTACACCTACACCTCGCTCCTAAAAGCCACCATAATCATAAATCATA
>DWAP01002420.1:0-13552 GCA_018230625.1 Heliconius eleuchia | reverse complement strand
CATTGCGTGTTGAGTGGCAGAACTCAACGCCGCGGTTAGCCTCGACACCAGAGCGGAAATATATATTTAAGTAAATCTCCTCGAGTGGGGATCGAACCCACACCCAGTCGATTTTACAGTCACACTTCATGCCGCTGCGCCACGACTAGCCTCAATTATTTTAATAGCATAATAAATATCATTTTTGATTAAACAACAATCTGGTAAGAAGACTAAGAGCGGTGTTGAGTTCCGCGGCTCAATGTAACGCAATGTTTTAAAAATTGCGTCAAAATTAAGAATTATTTTAAATCTCTCTCTGGTCCTAATGATATGTTTATCTTTTTTTCAGCTTCACGCTGTATCCTGCATATATGTTAACATTCTTTGTGGCATTCCAAATGGGCGAAACTCAACTCCGCGCTTTGCCTTGGTACTAGAGCGAAGAACCAAAAACATTAATAAATAATAATTCATTTCCCCGTAAAAAAATTATGCAGATATTGTTAATTTTATATTTCAAATATATATAAAGTAGCTGAAAGATATATAATTACGATGCAGGTGTCACCAAACATTGGCGTGTGCTATTAATGCTTAGTGACAGAAGTAAATTAATATAAATTAAACTTCATTTCAGCGACCCTTAGTAATCGTCGTCGGCCACGCGACATATTTTGATTAATAGAAAGTGTATAATAGTATAGGAAATGAGATCGGTATTGTGTTTATGGGGATATGTGAAATTATTATTGTTACATTGCATGACCTTAATAACACTGGAAGTTGTGGTGCAGCGTCTGTCTGCAAACGCCACGATTGTGGGTTCGATACTCACTCGGGGGAGTGAAATATTTTCATTTTCTAGCTTTATTTCTGTCAATCAACACGCAATGTGTTCAAAATGTGTCGGAAAGCGGGAAACGGAGTGTCACCACTTGTGTTGTAACACTAGGTACCCTCTATCTACCCTGTTATACGCGGTGTATAGAATGAATATTAATCTTTAAATTATCATTTTATTTTTTATTTTATGCTGTAAGCCGCACATGACAAGGTAGGCAGACGGATCGTTTCAATCTAGTGTTAAGACACTCTCTTTCACCGGAACTCAACCCCATGCTCTGTCTTCTGTAAACCTGTCGCTTTTACAGGTGCAAGCTTGTGCTCCTCCACCACGACTGGCGTCAATTTGATTAATTTTATTTAAAAATATTTCTTTATTATTTTATTACATATACACCTATATACAAAAACCACATGACATATTGTTACCAAATTCTCGTAAACGACTTATAACAGTCGTTTGGGCAGATGTGGACCACTCTACCAGCCTTTTGTGGATATAATAAGTATGGACACTACTGCATTTAAGTATATTTTTCTATTTTATGAATTATTGATACTTCGAAATTGTTTTTAATTTTTATTAATAAAATGACTTTCGATTCTTCTCTTCGGTTGGTTTTTATGGCAATACGGCAATGTATACTAAACGCTTTGATTTTTTGCGTCTCTATTTGCTGATATTTTTAGTTATAGAAATATAAAATACAATGGAAAATATGATCAAGACATGTATATTAATAAATAAATTACAAAAATGTATATACATAGGTGTATCAATATCTAAGAGATAAGCAATATATTTTTAAAAACGGTCCTTCGAAGCATATCCACGCTAAGCCTACCTTTCATTCTCAAACAACAGGTGTTTCGATGACTGGGGCACGCATAATCTGCATTGTGTTGTGTTATATATGTATTTATTATTTACTTACAACTTTACCTAAATTATTTTGTTTCCTTCACGCTATATCCAGCAAACAGCAGGGTAGCCATAGTTAACCAAGCGTTAAGACACTCCGTTCCCCATTTTTTGCCGAATTCCAAAGGCATTGCATAGTGGCAGAACTTAACGCCCCGCTTTGTCTCATCACCATAAAAATATTAAATATTGCATTTTCTCGGGAATCGAACCTACTATCGCGCCTGTAGCGCTCACAGTCTCACTTGTGCACCTGTCCCAGTATTTCATATTTTATCAAATAACTATTTTATATTTAGCGTTAAAACGAAATGATAAGAAAATAAGATTGAGCTGAAGCAGTACTTTCTCGTGTTACGAGAATGAGAAAATGAAAATATTAAAGAACCCATTTCCGTTATTCTTATATTTACCTGCTTGCACCTATAAACTACTTATCGAGATTTGTATTGACTATATTATTCTATAACTATTCTCGAGAATCAATTGTTTTTTGTAAATGTTCAATTAGTTGCATTTTTTTACATTTATCTCGTAAAGGAACAATGTGAAGACAAATTTGAATGAATGGTTTGAAATAAAAACTATTTTATACAACTTTTTGATGGTAAAGAATCTTTTAAGTACGGAGTGATTAATTTAGTCTTAGAAATAGATTCCCTTTAAAATGCCAAACATATCGTGAGGCTAAAAAAATAATCATTAAATAAAAGAAAATTCTCCAATAATAAATGATTTAAAATCATATTGTACATAATTTTTTAAACTTTATCTCAGTTTATAAAGCATAATCATTTAGAAGCAGGTTAAGAGCTCGAGGACGCCAAAAATACGTACAATTTAATAATGACACGGGATGTGGTAATAAAACAAAAGTTTACTATAAAAGAACATCGAGACATGTTTATTGTCAAATACAATGATTTATAAACACTAAACAAATACATATATATATAACGACTATTCATTAATAATATCTTTTCAACGTATAAATAATTATCGACAATAACGCCAAAATAATACAACGGATACAATACCAGAAATGACAAAATCAACATCATGTTGCCTACAGATATAAATAAGCGTCCATAAACAAAAAAAACTTATATATTTTTAAAAAAGATAAGGATTTATTTTCATTTAAATATTTATTTAGAAAATGTATAAAAAATTGAACGTAGCGGGACTCGAACCCGCGCCTCCTGGAAACCGACCAGGGACCTGGTCTACGTCGC
The DNA here is from genome assembly GCA_018230625.1 of Heliconius eleuchia. Lineage (NCBI taxonomy): Eukaryota > Metazoa > Arthropoda > Insecta > Lepidoptera > Nymphalidae > Heliconius > Heliconius eleuchia. The sequence continues at coordinate 10,570 of DWAP01002420.1, read as the reverse complement.
TACGTTTAATGTTTTATACGTTTTCTTAATAATATATAAATAATTAATGTGGATTAACACTTAAAGTGTTAACCTGCAAAGTTTTGCAATGTTTTTTGGTCGAACACTATAAATAATGTAACAAATATAATAATATAGAATTTTACAATTTTTTTGTATAATCTATCTCTTTCTTTATTATATAAAACTTGTAACTATTAATTAAAAAAGATTTCTATTTCAATATGTAAACATTTTCAAAAAAAATAATTCACTTCTAAAAATTTACTCCTACAATATTGAATTCTTTGAAATGGTTGCCTTAAGAAATCGCTTTTAGTGCCATAAGGCCGCCATTGCACTATCTGTTGTCTTTTTGTAAATTAGTGACTGTTATTATATTGTTTTTTTTTTCGTTTTTTTAGTACAATAAAGTATTATTATTATTGAAATATAAAGTAGGCGAGAAAATTACGTACTGTTTTAAGCCGTTCCCTTATTTATATATAAATTGGATATTCAATAAATGAACCAAACAACACACTTTGTTGAGACACAAGGAACATATAGAAGTATTTAAACAATTTTTCAAACGAATTTAAACCTACTAATTTAGAATTTAATTAGAAAAATACAATTTTTAAAAGAGGTATCATATATTTATATATATTTTTTATTTAAAACGTACGAAAAAAGCACAGATTACATAACAACTTATTAAACCATAGACAATAAATATAAATGATAAATCTTATTAGTAACTATTAAATTGTATTAAGTTGTTTATTATTTTATCACAATTGTTATTCATATACACACATATATATATACATTATAGTATACATATATTAATATTTATAATAATTTTTAAACAGCACCTATTTGAACAATCGGTAGAGCTAGCTGGAATGCATTTTCAATGTATTTTGAGCTATTTTCCGCCTGAAAAAGAAATATTTTCCATGTTATTGAAGAGTTATACGTTTTTTAGCTTCACGATGTACCCCGTAAATAGCAGGATAGACGGAGGGGACCTGAGAACTTAGTGTTAAAATACCTCGTTCCTATTAAGACATTTTCGTTCCCACTTCCTACAAAATACTGCCAGCGGAACTCAATGCCACCCCTTGTTTTGTACCAGAGCAAGGAAAATGAAATTAAATCAGCTTCACGCTGTATCCCGCACACAGGGTAGGTAGACGGAACCTAATGTTAAGTCACTCCATTTCCCACTATCTGCTGATTACTAGAGGCGTTGCGTATGGAGTGGCGAAATTCAACGCCGCACTTTGTCTTGACGACGAAACGAACGACCAAATGTAAATATAAATTTAAATTAATATTCTACGATAATATAATATAATTAATTAAATATTTATTTCCTCGATCGAATCCACAACCATTCGCGTTTACATAATAAAACTCTAGCTGAGTGGCCTCAGGAAAATAATTATATCCTTTCGAATGTCAATCGAACCTACAAACAAACACGGCTACCACGACCACCTAAAATAATATTTTTATTTAATATTTTAAAGTGATTACTGATTTCGTTTTTTAACCAATAACATACGTACCTCCAAAAATATATTAGTCATATAATTATTGATCTGTTCTTCATTACTCGAGGAGAGTGTACGCAGCATATCCGAAAACTGAGTAGCTAGAGCACTAATATGTTTTGATATAACTACTGTCATCCTGAAAATAAAATTATAATATTTGTAATTATAACAAACCAAAAAAATTAAAATTATTTAACAAAACTAAAAAAAAAGCTTTTATAAGCTTAGCTTTTACTATTTATCATTTGTATGTATTATATTCTTAGGAATAAAACAGTAAGAAAATCTTTCCGCAGAGATGCTAAAACATATGGCTTAGTGGTCAGAGAGCTTGGACGATTTCCAATAGTGATGTTGGTGGTGGTTTCCAAGGTTTATACATTTTCACAAACACCACTGTTTGAAAAATGTGAATTGTAAAAGAACTTATTAGAAGAAGAGATAAGATTTGCACGTAAATGCGAGAATAAATATTTAAAAAGCAATTTTAAGTGACAGTTGGCACAAATTGAGACACATTTTAAATGTGGTTTTATTACAGTACTGCCGACGAGTCTTGGTTGATGAAAGTTAGCTGTAGATAGGCTGCTTTATTTTATAATTTTGCTTTCCTTATGATAATTTCCTTTCCAGGTGAACAGAAAAGTTCAGAACGCGTAACTTGAGGGCGGCCACGAGTCGTCGGCCAACGTATATTCTATAATTTAGTTATCAATACTTACTGTGTGAGTGCATCAGCCTCATCAGCCGTGGACCTTCTGGTCTTCACTAGAAGCATTTCACCAGTTTTGTGATACAATTCCACTGATAGCGCCGTGGCTTGTGCTAAGCTGCTGACGGCTTTTTTATAAATACCTTTCTCTGTTATGTTATCTTGTGTATCTAACCAATTTATTATTTCAGAGTATTGTCTGGAAAAATATATATATTAATAACAAAGTTATTATTATTAGCGCTATTTAATGTTGACTTTCGGTGGCACAGTGTCTGACTGTAGGCGAGACGATTGTGTGTTCAATTTCCTCTCAAGGAAATGAATTATATTTTATTTTATATCAGGAGAAAAACAAAGCACGGCGTTGAATTCCGCAACTCTCACACTATCTCGGAAATTGGTGAAAATAAGGGATGGAGTTTCTTAACAGTAGGTTCACACCAACTCCAACAGCAAGGTAGGCAGCAAATAGGGGTATACGGAATTTAGATTGAAACATACCATTTATAGATACAATATGTTAAATGTCGGAACTCAACACTATTTATCAAGTCGAGGAACATCAAAAGTAATGAACACAAGAAACTTATTAATAAAAAAAAAGAAGCTATACTTTATTAATGGTTGAAATTGTAGTTTCAATCCAATATCTCGTGTTGCTTTCTGCAATCTTTCCAATAACGCGTCAGGTTTAGATATATCTTGAGATATATTTTCATCAATATCATCATCCTCGTCGTCATCTGGCATTTCACAGAGTTCTGAAACAAAGTAATCAATAATTTTAAGTTTGATTCTGTCACTGAGCATGTAATGTCTCCAATTCAGGGAGTGCGTTGGGAACAGTGTCTAATTAAGACCCTTAACACTAGATTTCGTCTGCCTACTCTGCTACATACGTATAGAGTGAAGCCGAAAATAAATAATTAAATATATAATACTTTATATATAGTAGTTATATCTTTTTTTTGTCAGAGAAAGATCTTATAAGTTATGAGGTGGCCTAAATTGGGATAGAATAGAATGATTATCATATATTTTAAGTTAGTTGAGAATAAATTAAAATAATATACATTTTTCCATCAACTTCTCCAAATTCTTTATTTAAACAATCCTTCTATTTTAAAGAACCTTTTCATATGGAGGAACTGAATAGAATAATCCACTTTAACTAAACAAACTTGATGTTTTTAATAGCATTGTTTGTATTACATTAAAAAGTAATAAGACAATTCTATTAAAAACATTCCTCCAACCTAGGATCGAACTCCCAACCATCACCAAACATAGTTAGTTCTTCACAAAAGGTACTTAAAAAAAAACTAAAGTAGCAAACTGTAGTTTTACCAGCAACTTGTTGCAGTGTCTCCTTTATATCTTGTCTCTTATCTGGGTCGGCTGAACGCAGACGTTCGTCTATTCTCATACTGACTTGTTTTGATAACATTTCTAGTGCTTCTAAGTGGACGAGACCTGGAACGGATATACAGTTAAAATTATATTAAAATTTTAGGATAATATCTAATATTTGTCGTGCCAGGCCAGTTGTGGCGCAGGGGCACAAAGTGTGTTCCCCCCTCAAGGAGATGAAATATTTTTGTTTATTTATATTCCCGTTTCTTTGCTCTGGAGTCGAGGCAAAGCGCGGCATTGAGATCTGCCACTCAACACGCAATGCCTCGAGAATTCGGCAGAAAGTGGGGAACGTAGTGTCTTAACACTAAGTTCCTTCTGCCTACCCTCTTGTGTGCGGGATACAGCGTGAGGCTGAAAAAAAAAGAAAATCTAATATTTAAGGTGTTGAGTTTCGTCACTCAACACGCAATGTTTTGAAATTTTTATGGTATGTGTTAATATTAGTTTATCTCTGCCTACCTTGTTGGTGTCTGTTCTGTTTGTAAGCACCATGATTGTAAATTTGATCCCCATCTGTGAGGAATGAATTATTTACACTTCCCTACACTGGTAGACAGATTACAGAGTTGAGTTGTGCTACTTATCACAATTTGTATTAAACAAAGACGGAAAGAATCGAGGGTCTTGACACAATTTTATCTCTGCATACCTTTATATCAGGGACAAAGTACGAACTTCCAATAAAACATGACGAAAAAATGTTATTAATGTAATGTTCTATTGATAATAATTGATTTTAAATATTTTATTCAATCATAATCCTAGAACTCTTCTACGATTCCACCTAGGATATACAAAAAAGCAATTTTGCATTTAAATATTAGATTTTTTTTTTAAATCTTATCAATAATACAAACAGTATATTAACTTTGTAGTTTATTTACATGAAACGCTACCTTCTTTTTATTACAACCATGCTTCAATAAAAAAAAACAAAAGACCAATCACCCTCAAAATCATCAAACAATGTCTCATAATGGACCTCCTTTGCTTCCTTCTTTGCCTCTCGTATCATATCTTCTTCGTCAGCTTTCTCTTTAGCCTCTCTCAGTAGTTGTGATAAGACAGGTTTATCACCTGAGTCCAGACCTAACATAGCCCGTTTCTTGGCTAGGCCTGGATCACCATCTTGTAGAACCTCCATTGTTTTCTTTCCGATTGTTTCGAGAGTGTCTAAGCCACCTGCTATTACTTTTGTACCTGGAAATTCATATAAATAATTTAGTTTTTACATATGTTTTGCTGTACAGTAAATAAAACGTTTTCTATTTTTTTTCATTTTCTCACTCTGATAACTAATGTCAATCATGTCAATTTAAATATATGCATTATTACAAAATTTTTAGAAAAAAAAAAATTACATTTAAATTCTCTTTACAAATGAATTTGCTTTAAAAAAGAATGGAAAAAACTATTGCATTTTATTTCAGAAAAGCGCAATAGTTCCATTACATACTAAATACCATCATAGTTACGGACAGACACTATCCTACTAATAACGTAAATAAGCAACTTGTGTTCATTACCTTTATGAAATAAGAAATAATCAATATAAAAAAGGTTTATTTCCAACTTACTAGTAGTTTCCACAAATTTAGTGACACCAGACAATAAACTACCAAATGGAAAAGTTCCATCATTACTGTCTCCTTTATCTTGTTTCTCTTGGCTATCTTGTTCTCTTTCTGGCGTAATTTGTTTAATTTCATTACTTTTAGTTGATCTTCTTGCTAATTCTTCAGGATCTGGGGCACCTATACCAGTTTCTAGGACTGTTGTTATGCCCTGTAAGAGTTTATAACAAACATTTGTATAATATCAATTAAAGTTAACAATTTAAAAATTACATTATAAAGAACAGTTTTCCTGAATATTTAATACAAAAAAAGTATAAGCAACAAAGGTGGTTGGTATAGTTTCTTTAGTACATTTGCATAAATCAATATTTATAATCATATAATTTTTATTTGCTTCACACTTTATGATGGATATAACAGAACAGGCAGTGTCAAGAGCTCCATTCCCTTTTTATCGAATTTTGAGACATTAGTCACTCAGAAAGAAGGGTGTGAAAATAATGGTCTCAGCATGAATGCGAGTAAGTAAGGTTTTGGAATATTTGAAAGAAATGAAGGTAGGACGGAATCCAAGATCAGTGTAAATGTTGAGAAAATAGAACAAGTGAATGAAGTGGTATATTTGGGAAGTATGTTCAGTAGAGATGTTAGATACGAGATGAATGCGGAAAGGGGTATTGTTGCCGGTTACAGGGTTAATGGTGGCTGCTTCAATGCAGTGTTGGTAGCGACTTGTTATATGGCAGTGAAATGTGGGTATTACAGAAGAAAAATTAAAGAAAGACTACTGCAGAGATGCTATTTCTTCATAGGATATGAGGAATCAGCTTAGCTGAATGAACCCGCAATGAAGAGATACACAGCATGGCAAGGATGTCACGGTGAGAATGAGGAACATGCTCAGTTGGTTTGGGTATGTTGAATGAATATATGATGTTTCGGTAAGAGAGGTAGGAAAACACAGTATCAAAGATACTAGGAGAAGATCACCTAAAAAGCATGAGGACCCTCCGGACAGCATGTATGAAGTTTGATGAGAGTGAACAAGGCAAAAGAGGTATGCAGAGTCCATGGCATTTGGTGGTCCATTCTCTCGGACCAACCTGCTAGGGATACAGCATGCAAATAAGAGAGATGACATTTATAATCCAAATCATAAATGTCATCTATCTTAATGAATGAAAAACAAAAATCCGAAAATCAGTAGGGACCGCCCTACGCCACAATAAGATCTTCATTTGTTTACTAATGGCCCATTTGCGGCTTCGCGCGCATATCACCTATAATTCTTTTAACAGATAGATTATATAATTTATACGTGGCTGGATGCGAAGATGGCGGCAAGGGGCTGTATATTGGGCCGCCTGGCGGCTGTAAACAGGTGTTGAATTATTTTAATTTTACATTTTCTCTCCAAACTACATGCTATAAATGCCAAAGATTATCTTCATAAAATTTCCTTGATAATTGAATAACTTTTACTCATAAGTTTAAATATCCTCATCAAATAAAAAACAGTAAAATAACACCTTGGAAAAGAACTAATGAAATTGAATGATTTTGTAGTAAAATGTACTTACATATATTCAACTAATTTTACAGTGCATACACTTAAACTAATTTGATGATGTTCATTATTATTGTTATTTCGTTATTTACAGCTAACTAAAAATTACACTCTGATGTTATATAGTTTATAGGAGGAAAAAAGTCTGGAAAAACTTGTAGGATTTATATTTTTTTTATATGAAAGTTTTACAAGTACAAGTTACAAGTTTTTCCAGAAATCTTAGCGTTTAAACAAACAAACAATTGCTTTATTATATAGATATACAAATATATTACTAAAATTTATATTACACATTGTCATTGAAGTAACTATTGTATGGTAAATGTAATGTTTCTTGTAATTAATTCAGAATTATAATTTAATTACATATTCTTTTTCAACTAAATAAATATTATATGATTTCTAAGTTTATCAAGTTTTTATTATATTATAGCATTAAGATTAAAGGGGGATTTATGTATATAAAAAATATACACAAAATCATATAATTTTTTCTAACCTGCGATACTTGTGTAGTCAATGTACTGATACCAGCTGTTGCAGTACTGAGCAATGAATCCACACCCCATCCCCATCCCCAACCTTCAGATTTAGTTGGCTGATGATGTACATTAGTTTGAGGTTTAGGTTGTTCCTGAAAAAAAAAATCTTTTACATAGAATTTACACAAATTTTTCTTTTAAGTGTTGTATATATTGTAAAAGAATGTATTTACTATTCACTAATATTTTATTAACATTGTTTTATGTTTTAGCTTCTCATCATGCATATAGGCTTGGTATAGTGTTAAGACTCTTCATTACCCATTTTCCAATGAGTATTAAGTAATTGATTATTTAAAATTATCATGGCATATAACAGTGTTAATTGGAAAAGTGAGTTCAATTAGCACTTGTACGAATAAATTATTATTATTTGTCCTCTGGTAAGATTTAGGTCTAGAATTCATGCAACAAGTGGAAAATAGAGTGTCTTGACATTCCTGTGTAGCCTATTATATGTTTAACCCTAATAAAAAATGTTTACAATTCATACAACAGTAACATTGTGTAAATTATTTTTAGTTGGGAGTCAAGTTCAATTTCAACTGGATCCCATAATCAGAACCTATTCAACCTATCCTTGTGTATCCTTTCAAATAAAAAAACAATTATCGGAATTGGTTGGTGTGATATTGAGTTATTTTATATTATTTGGGAAATGAGAAAAATAAAATTATAAAGCAAATTAGAAGATAATCTAGAAAGTTGCCAAATTACCATATACCTTATTTTTAGAAGTTACAGTTGAACTTTCATCTCCCCAATCATCAAAGTCATCCCAGCCTGAACTTTGTTTTTCGCTAGAAGCTGTATTTTCTTTATTTGACTTAGCTACACTCTTGTCTTCGTTTGTGTTTGAAATATTAGAGTTTGGTAGCGCATCTTCTTCTACTATATCAAAATCATCCCATCCGTCGCCAATTTTGTCCTTATCATAAAAATAAATAAAAAAAATCATAATGTTACTAAATTTTGTATTAAATATTAAGCAAAATAGTTTCTAGCCTACATTTCTTACTTCTTATATTATACTACTTCATACTTTTACTTTGTTTTTAACTTACTCTAACCTGTTTATTGGCAGATAGAGATTTAGGGGAAACTTTTTGAATATCTTGTTCCGATTCTAAATTATCACTATAGTTTGAGGAAGACAGGCGTTTTTTTCTTTCCTTCTTATGAGGGCTATTGCGGCCCTCGTCAGCACTTTCAAAATCTTCACTATCACTTGACGGCATTATTAGTTATTTTAAATATTTCTTACAATGTTTATTACACCCTTTTTGCGATTATTAAAACGTCTTGTGTCTACTGTCTACGTGTTTGACAGTAGTCTAAGACGTTACATTTTACGTAAAGAAAATAAATCAAATAAAACAGTTTTAAATTTTAATTCAATTTGATTTGATTTCATTATATCTTTGTTTAGTTGTATTATATTGTATTTTTTACATTTGGTAAATTACAATATCGTCTGATTAATACGGTTTAATACGGAATAATGTAAGCGTGAAATGGAACCTTTATATATTTTTGAGTTTATTTTTAGTTCTTTTTCTTTTAACGTAGTTTATGTTTCCTTTTTTTATTTTTGTTTACCTGTGTGTTATATTTTTTCTGTGAAAATAACGATTTTAACCGTCGGTACAAATCAAGTAACTATCGATTTTTTGTAAAAAAAAAGATATGTATTTGTACAAAGCATTGTAAAACATTTAAAAAAGTGAATAAAGGTTTCTTGGAATTCTTAATTACCTGTTGGTTATTTAAAATTAGTATATTCCTTAATTTTAATGTAAAAACAAAAGCTGTCATTACATTAATATTTAGAACCTATTTTATTGTTTGTAATCATATCAATTAACTACTAGTGTATTTATTTATTATTGAAACATAAAACGTTTAATGGGCAGGTATGTTCCTTTCTAATTCTATTTACTATTTCTAATAGAACTGTTAACGAATGCTAATACTATTGCATCCTGCATATATTGTATCCGCATCTATACAAGAGAATATAATTATAAGCAATCGTAATAAATTTCATTAATTTAATGCTTGATCACTATATTGGTTATTAAAATTAATAGATGTTATTTTCAATTTATTTATGGTGCTTGATAATAAAAGACGTTTATATAATTAAGTTTAATTATTTAATTGTTATGGGCTTCATAGGAATTGCAAATTGCACTTAGAATTTCCCTAGATAATCTTTATAATGTTACTAATTTATTTCTCTGAATGAACTTAACGGAATTTGATAGACGTAAAGTTAAATTACGTTTACATTTTTAAAACACATCCTCCGTTTGAAGAACTGTCGGTTATTTGGTTTGCCTATTCAATATGAGTGTAGGAGTGCCTATTCCGAAATATTTACTAACGAAAAATTAAGCTTAAAAATTTTAAATAAATTACAATTCAAAGCTGAAGTCATGCTCGCCCTGGAAAACATCTCAAGATACGCCCAAGTTATTCAATAAGCACAAAAAGTTTTTCCTTTTTTAACCATAGATTACTCGAAATGCATAAATCTACGAAAAACGTGATAAGTAATTGTAGAATAGTTTAAAAATATATTCAAAATATGTTAAATATATATAAATATTTCCAAAACAATGTCCCTCTGTCCACGAAATCTTATAGTAAAATTATCTTTAAGTAAAATTTATCTCAAAATTTATACGTAAAGGTACAATAAAATTGTAACTGATCGTTGTCTGGATCGTTTATCAATATAATGGAACCCAAAATATTAATTGTTATATTTTTTACTTGTTTGTCAGCTTCTCTGTTTGTGTGTGCATTAGCTAATCTTAGAAACAGCGGAACCCATATGAATGCAGTATTTTGACAAACTTTTTTTAACATCCAGTGTCTATTTTATGGCAATAGTTTCATAAATAAAATTAATAATAATTTAAAATATTTTATTCGACAAAATTGCTATAAAAGTTTTATTGTATTGACAGAAACTTGTAGTTCATATTGTCTATACAGTGATAATGCTGTTAAAACACGAAAATTATTAATAATTAAATTGTAAGTGCCACCATGCAAAGCCCTGACTAGGCCGCTTGTGTATGGTATATTTAACTTAAACTTAACTTAACTTAACTTCACGCCCTTTTCCCCGCCTTTATCCCTGGCGGGGTAGTCAGAGAGAACGGAGCGCCAAACGCTACGGTCTCTACATGGTATGG
>DWAP01002419.1:0-13553 GCA_018230625.1 Heliconius eleuchia | reverse complement strand
CACTCAACACGCAATGCCTCCAGAATTTGGCAGAAAGTGGGGAATGGAGTGTCTTCACACTAGGTTCCCTCTGCCTACCCTGCTGTGTGCAGGATACAGAGTGACGCTAATTTAATGTTTTTTTTAACACAATTATACTTATAACATATGTTTAAACATTTATTTATCATAACTTTAACTTATTTACAATATCTATCAGCTTTCATTTTACTCCTCCGATCTAACAATGTTTCGTGAAGATTTCCTTCTACTTTTGCTTTTTTCAATTCTATAGTGCTACCCTCATTGATGCGGAGTTTCTTATCTTGAAACTTCTGGAACTTTTTACTGGAAATTGAAAATAATTTTTAAATAAACTGTTCTATCAGTATATAACTAAACTGCTTGATCACAAATATGAATTATAACATAAACATTTGTGTTTCTTAATTATATAAAATACATATTTATTATACCAATTGGTCAACATTGATAAAAATTCTAAATATATATATAAAACAAGCCTCTAAAATACATAAAAATTTAATAAAAAGCAATGAAAAAAGTGAATTTGCCCACTATGTGATATTCGATACAACCATGAAACAAAAAAAAGTATACTTACACATAATTAACCTCCACTTCAGCCAAATCACCTTCCTCTTCCACAATTTTAGTATTATTCACTTCCCTACTCTTGTTGCTACGTATGTTGCACATGCTTTGTTTGCTTGCTGCAAAATCTCTGGCCACTACTGAGTCTTCATCGGTTATTGTTACAAATTTATTTAGTGAGTTTATTATTGCTGTTTGACCTGTAAGATTATTTATAATTAAATAAAAATTTTGCAATGCTATAATTTTATAAATTCATTTACATAATATAACTATTAAATAAGTCCTAAATTATCTCAATTCCTATGTCTACATTAACAAAAATAGATAATAAATAAAAAAGAAAGAAAAATATATAGAAACCCATCTCATCATCAATATAAACATATATAGAAATACATCATCATTATCAATATATATATAGAAACCAACCAATGGTTCATTTTGGCTATGATTTATTTCTAAATATATTTCTTTTCTTAGTGAATTACCTTAAAAAATCTTAAAAACTATTACCATCCTGCCACACTGCCTCCCACTGTTCCATAGGGCCAACTGCATCTGATCTTCCTATTACAAGACCATCAGAAGACGTCCCCAAGTATTTTCCATAACCAGACTTCAATGCAAATTTGTTTTCTCCAGCTGGGAAAGCAGTAAATATTTCTTCAGGTGCGGGCCCTTCACAGTCACCATGAGGAGCTCCAACAGTAAATAAACCATTATCTAAAGCTGAGATATAAGCGTTATTCCCAAATTCTATAGCAACTGATCCTGTTATGTCATCATATTTCTCTACTTTCCACCACCCGGCATGTTTAATGCAATCTTCGTCGACTTTTTCGTCTTCTGTTTTGTCTTTCTTTTTATGCTTGCGTTTCTTTGCCCTGTAAAGTGTAATTAATGTAAAATTAAAAGAAGTTTACAATATTTATTGCATATTTAATGTAAAATTATACTACAAAAACACCTAAGACTGGCCTCAAAAACAAATCATTTTAATATTTTTTTAAAAATACTACCATAACCTCGATAACATACTTGGGTTTATCGCCTTTTAAAACTAATTTTCCCCGCTTAACAGCTGCATATTCGTCACTCATTGTGTAGTTAAATATAATAATTTTTTCTTATTCGCAATGGATAAAATTTATAAATTTTTATAATGTTGTTTGTAAATTGTTTTCTGTGTGTGCTTGATTGATTGAGGCTTTTATCCAACCACAGACTAAATGTAAAAAAACATAGTTCAACACAGGTAACATTACACTATTTATAAAAATGATTTAAAATACCTAAATATGCTCTAACATAGAAAAAAACCTATTTATACAAATAAAACAAAAAAAAATCAAATTCAAATCGATTGGTTTATTTTGAAACTGAAACATACTAAAATGTATCATTTAGATCAGTGGTTCCCAACCGGTGGTCCGCGAACGATTTTAGGGGATGGTGAGGCAGTGAGTGAGAAGAGCATGCTACATGGTTAGTAATAGAGTATGCTCCGGTCCCAAATATAAATTATTTCGACATACGTATTTATTAAAATATTTTCAAATAATTACACATTAATTAATTGATTTTATGAACTAAGTATGCCATTTCACGTAAGGAAGTTATGACGTCGCAACGTATGGTATTTTGACAATTTGCAAAGTTGATTTTAAATTCGAAGTACCTATTGGATTTCACTAGTGGTCAACCATCCTATTGAACGTTTAAAATATATGCAATCAATTACCTGCGCTTTGCGCTGTCACAACTCAACACCAGAGGAACTACAGGTGACGGCCTTCGAGGTGGAGATAGGCACATTTATGGTACCCAAGTGGTATCGACTTGGGAACCATTGGTAGACCATTCCATAAATGCAAGGCATGTGGCAGAAAGTTTCTAAGAATCCGCATAGTACGTCACAAGCTTAAATACCATCCTAACCATCTGGATACCAGGCACGTATCCAAAGTATCAAGAGATACTTTTCTCACATGAGGCCGAACCTTGGCCTATTACAGGGCCAATCGGTGTTTGACGTAAAAGACTGTCTCGCTCTGCTGATATCCTCAGTATCTTTAAAGCTAACTTGGCCTTGCTTTTCAGATGATCTTGATACTGGCAGTCACTGGAAACACTAAGGCTCAATGTGATAAATCAAAATGAGACGATAAATGGAATTTTCTTAGTGGTTATGCCCTATGCCACACTCGGTCGAAAGCCTTGTCCATATCCAAACTAACTGCAAGGCCTCTCCTTTGCTTTCGATAGCCGCAGACCGCCGCGCAGCCATGGGTTAGGTAAATCCTAAAATCACGAATTCGACCATGGTGGAAGCTATATTGATGATCATTGATCAATCGGTGATCCACCAGATAAACCAAGAGTTGGCTATTTATAATGTATTGTTCCGGATGTGAAGTCAGCAGATGGCCCAATAAGAAGACATTGTGGTTATCCACGTTCGAGAGTCACGTAGGTGGCGCAAAACTTGAGACAATCTATTTGCCCTAGCAAGGTCGAATACAGCTCTCCCTGCGTGGTCTGTGGTGCATGGTCCAAGGCAACTGGTATTATGCGCATTTAAATCGCCAAGTATTACGATATGAACAGAGAAGATCTGTGACAGCAAACATTACTCGGACACAGACACTTGAGTCAACTTGGGGCCAGATAATTGACCTATGCGTATTGCCACTGATGGTGACGTGAATTTCCCACACATATTTTAATCGCTTCTAAGACACCATCAGTACCAGGGTAATCTTATTCTAAGCAACATTTCTAAGAATGGGAGCACATGACACTAGTAGCGTCGTTTGAGATTTTAAAATTAATAGCACAATCTAAAAAACCTCACACAGTCAGAAAAATACACGTGAAACCATGATTAATCAAAGCCGTTAAAGAAGTTTTTAAATTATAGGCCAAAAAAGTCCAAATATCTCTCTGCCCAATAACACGGTCAAATGACCGTGCTTTGCCTTGTTACCAGAGCGAAGAAATAAAAATATTAATAAATAATAATTTGTTCTCCCATTGTGAACCCACAAGCACAGCATATATATATTATAATGTAATTTCCTATTGACTTTTAATCAGATTCTGTTTGACGATCACAGTTATTTTTTATTATACCTCCTACATAGTGGTCCCTGCTACCAAGAATGATATAAAAGTGTTCCTCGATCAAGAAGAGGTTGGGAACCCCTGATTTAGATTGACCAACCAAAATCAAGATATCCTATTGTATGTTATCAACAATCATACCCGTAACTGGTTTGGATAGAAATCGTGGAGTGAATAGATATGAAATTAAAAATATTTTTTTTTTATATTATAATGTCCAATTCTTTTTGTTAGTAAGTCTACAATTTTATTATTTTTTATTTTAAGAATAAAATCATTATATACTGGTATTGATATAAAGTTAGGAAAAGGTAAAATAAGACACTGTCCAAGCCGTATTTTCAATAAATTTTAAGTATCATGTTAAATATAGAGAATTACAAATATATAAAAATTGATTTAACATATTAATAAATAATTAATTTTAATCGATTTTTTTTCAAATATTTTTTACGTTTTATATCCTACGGTACTTAATTACTTATAAGTCTTATTTTGTAATCGCTATAAATAAAAAATATACATGGCAATATTTCTCTAGGCACGCCATTTTGTAATTCTGAGCATGTTGATCTGCTCTTGAAGATGATTTTCTTTACGCAAATAATAATATTAAGTAGCGGAATTCCATAAATATTTAAATCATAGTGAGATTAATAACAAAAATGGATATGCCAGAAGTAAAAGCGTTCAACGCGGAGGTAAAAGTGCCTAAATTCTGTAGTGGTTTAAGTTAACCGTGGCATCGCTCTTACAAATCGTTTACTTTCAGTTATCCGGGTTGTACGAAAACAAGCCTCCGATATCGAAGGCGAAGATGAGTGCTATCACAAGGGGTGCTATAAAGGCTATAAAGTTCTACAAACATGTAGTACATAGCGTGGAAAAGTTTATACAAAAGTGCAAACCTGAATATAAAGTTCCAGGCTTATATGTGATAGATTCGATAGTGAGGCAATCGCGGCACCAATTCGGTCAAGATAAGGATGTCTTCGCGCCAAGGTTTGCTAAAAATATGCAACAGACGTTTGCCAATCTCTTCAGATGTCCTGATGATGATAAGGTATTATATAAAATCACTTTTAGGTTATGCGCTTTTTATAATCATTTCTATCAATACTATGTACTAAGCTTCAATTGAAAAAGATAATGTGGTTATGAGATAAAACATAGTCACTTACTGTAAAATCTCTGTGATCTGCTATTAAGTCAATAAACTTATGATGTATGGAAAAAGTAATGTCCTAATTTAATAACTTGATAAATTAAAGTAATTTAGTCATCATAATTTCTGTAATAATTAATATATGTATTCATATTAATTCACAAAATATAAAATAAGTCCTTATTAAATTTCAGCGTAACATAATAAGAGTTTTAAATTTGTGGCAAAAAAATAATGTGTTCAGCCCAGAAGTTATTCAGCCCTTGTTAGACATGGCAGATCCAAATCATCCTTTGCATCAGGAAATAATGCAGCAACAACAAAATAATACTGCCAATGGTGAGTAATTGTTTATTGTTTAAGAAAAATACTAATATAATAAAGGGAAAGAGTTTGTTTGGTTGAACACTCTAATATTAGAAACTACTGTTGCCAATTGAAAAATAATTAATGTGTGTAAAGCCTATTTAATGAGGAAAGCTATAATATATGGTGCAATTATTAAGTAGAGTTTTCAATTTGAATATAAAAAAATATTTATTTAGCATTTTAAAAATGTTATTTAGAAAAAAACTTTTGCAATATTTTCAATTATTAGGACTTGAATGCACCTTTTGGAGGCTGTCCAAGAGAAGTAAAGATTGTATTTTATTATTAAATACAGTTTTTGCTTATAATTTTAAAACTGGTTTAGTCAGTCTATTTAAAAAATGTTGTATAGTATGTTAAAAAAATACACATAAAACAAATATTAAAAAGATATAAATCTAATTGGTACCATAGTGGCACAACTGCAGAACATCTGACTGTAAAAGTGATGGTTGTGGATTTGATTCCAGCTTGAAAGAATCAATTATTTTCATTTGATCTCTCTGGTAACCAGATAAAAAGCAGTATTAAGTTCACTCAGAACAATGTTTAATTACATATAAATGTTCTAATTTCCAGGAAGCAGTCTTAATATTACTCATAATACTTCAGATGGCAAAATGTCACCAATGCCTCGACAAGACAGTCCTCATACATCTTCACCAATGGGCGATGCAGTAAGTTGTTTTTGTAATAATTATATTTGTATAACAAAAAATTACTTAATTAAAAGACACTATTGTTGATTATAATTTAATTATTATAGAATTATTTAATGCTGTTCTAGCTTCACACTGTATCCTGCACATAACAGAGTAAGCAAAGGGAACCTGGGAACCTAGTGTTAAGACATTGCATTCCCATTGAGACACTACTGTTCTTACTTTCCACCAAATTCTGAATTGATGTAATGAAAATATTAAATATTTCATTTCTTTAAGTGGCAATCATATCCATGTCAATTTTATGAAAATAACAAGTATTTTTAACAAATTGATTTGTAAAATAATCATTTTATTTTCTACATGTATAAAAATTTTAGTTTGATAACATTATGGTATAATTAAAAAAAATTGACTATATATAGTTGATATGCATTCAATTCCAACTTTGTGGAGAGTGTTCCTATTTTTTCATACTGTACCCCGTATATAGCAGAGCTGAGAGAATTCTTCTGTTTGTACCCTAAATAGAGACATTGCATGTTGATACACAAAACTCCACAATGCACTTTTTCTTACCAGAGTGGTGGAATAAAAATAATTCATTATCCCGTGTAAAGATCCCACAACCATAGCATTTACTACATCACTGTGATGATTCATAAAAATTATAAAAACATCTTTAAAATAATACACAATAATGGCCAATAACCCAATTTATCTAAACATTTCAGTTCCAAGACGACTCCAATGGACCTCAACCAGCTAAATTCAACCGCAAGCTGCTCAATGACTTTGAATATGAAAGTGAAGATGAACAAGCTCCAGAACCTTCCCACAATTCTCATAATACACATAATGCTCATAACACACACGGTACACATAATACACATAGCACACACAGTACACATACATCTCACAGCAGTCATAATACTCATAATCCTACTGATGCACTCGGCAGGTAATTCATTTTAAATGTTTTTAGCTCACGCTCTATCCCGAAAAAAATCGACGGAAAGTTGGCAATAGAGTGTCTTAACACTAAGTTCCCTCTGCCTACCCTACTGTACGCGGGATATAGCTTGAAGCCGATGCCGATGCTTGAAGCCGAACTGACCCATATGTCAAAGCCATGAAATCATTTCGTCTTTTATCAAAATTCTTACCCAATTGTTCAAACCTCACATTTTTTCACATTAAAATTTCTGTAGGGAGATTTTCATAAATTTTTGGTCGTCAAAATTGTGATCTAAGAATCTAAAGGATGATCTAATGAATGATCTAAGAATGATCAAATAAAAGAGCTTCATTGTTTTTCCCCCATAGCAAGAAATCTAGTGTTTAGACTTTCCCCTATTTTCGCAATTTCAGAGACAGTGTGTGTGATTGGATGGTGGAACTTAACGCCTCGCTCTGTTTATCGTGGTGGGAAAATGAAAGTAGTGTAAATAAATTCATTGCACCAAATTTATTGCACTTACAAACATTGTATTTACAATCAGCATACATCATTTTTAATGTGGTCACAAGTGTGTAAAAATAATAGTAGTCCTTTCTTAGTGATAAATAATATGATTGTGTTTTCAGCATATTAACAAACCCTGAGATTATGAGGCAGTTACAAAGCTTGCAAGCTCAAATGCAGCTTATGACTGGAATGCAAATACCGGTAAGTTTATTTTTATTATTGTTATTATGTTATTTCTCATTTTAGTGAAATCAAAAATGGTTTTATACAAAATTTATTTTTTTATATGAATAGACAGACTATTAGTGAAAAACGCCTTTGTTGTGTCAATTGAAATAAATATTTCAGTATATTTTGGAAGCAAAAGAAGTTTAAATTTTATTTTCTAATTGATAATTTATTACAAACTGCAAAATTATCAAAACCCAGTAATTTAGTTTTGCTATTTGGCAAATTTCTCTGTCTTCATTAAAATTTAAAAATATATTAAGTACATAAGTGCTGTCAGGGTGCAACCAGGCAAGCATTTGTACGATCAAGCTCAAATTCCGTGCCTACACATATGTGGGGAAATTAACTATTTCCATTTCGTCAGTCTCCCTGTAAGACAGCTGCGTTAAGTCCCGCCATTCACTCGCAATGTCTCGATATTAGGTTGTGCGTGAGGGGGGCAGTTTCTTAACTTTACCTACTCTGTTACATGCAAGATACAACGCGATGCTTAAAAAATATGTAAAAAATTAGTGAATTTAATACTGAAAACACGAGTAGTATGACTTGAACTAAATTAATGGAATATATAACTTAATTTTCAGAATTTAATGCCAATGATGTCTGACATGCAGCTCCAGCAAAATCAGAATCAACCATTTTTAGTAAGTTTTTAATTTGTTAATAGTAACTGTAATGAGAATGTTTACTACTCTGTCCAAGATTATTTGAAAGATATAAATGTGTACAATTAAGATATTTTTGACGTCATGCTTGGTAGCTATCATTATTCTTGTATTAAATTCTAGAATTATATAACGAATATTTTGTGTAACTATCCTAGTGGATAGTTAAGGAAACAGTGAAACTTTGGCTGTAAACGCGATGTCTGTGACAAAGAGAAAGTGTTCATAGTTCATAGGATGGAACATTGGTTACCAATTTTCAAAATAACTAACATTTCTTAACTGCCGAATTTGTGAGAAGTTAAAAAATTAAATATCTACAATTTATAAAACTAAACTAGTAGTATATTCAAATAAGATAATTACATATAAAATATTTATACAAATAACGTATATAATGTTTATGCTTAATCTATTATTTTATTAATGTTGTCTGTATGGTTTATTTCAGAGCTCTCAATCAGAACA
Source organism: Heliconius eleuchia (assembly GCA_018230625.1). Classification (NCBI taxonomy): domain Eukaryota; kingdom Metazoa; phylum Arthropoda; class Insecta; order Lepidoptera; family Nymphalidae; genus Heliconius; species Heliconius eleuchia. Next base: position 4,805 of record DWAP01002419.1, on the reverse strand, counting down.
ACCAAAACAAAATGAACCCAAAGACGATATAGCAAATGAGTCTGACATAGAGTTTGTGGAGACGGGCCCCCAAGTTATAGAAATACCTGACGCTAATGATTCTAGGTGAATATTAATATTCTATGAAATTATTTATCCGAGGCCATTGTGGCGCAATGGGACGATACCTGATATTTGCAATAGTTGTGGGTTTGATCCTCACTTTGGGCAGTGAATTGTTTTTATTTCCCCACTTTTATAGCCAAAATTCAATGCTTAGTTTTGCTAATTATAGGATGATTCGAATTGGGGTCAAAAGCATAGTACTTCGTTGTGTGTACTTTAAGGACGTAAAACAAAAAAATCCCATTCACGTTGGAATTTAGAACTACCTACACACAAAAATGTCAACTTTCTTGTCCGTGTGTCGTCTGTCGGTGTGCATGTGTGATAATAAATAATCCTCTACATTTCAGAAGTCCATCACCTAAATCACGTAGACATCGCTCTAGATCAAAGTCCCCGCGCCGGAGGAGACGCTCGCGGTCGCGCTCGCGCTCGCCACGGAGACGGCGGGACAGGGACAGAGACAGGTGAGAGGGAAGGCAATATAATTAATTGCTTATAATTTTTTTACATTAGATTTCTCATGTTAGTATGCGATTCTTCAAGTACCTACCCCGCTACAAGGGATATGGCGTGAAGCTGAACAAAAAAACTCCGCTTTTCAAAACATCATTCTTTTCACAACCTCGGGGAAACATTATACTAACATTATTTTCTTTTCCCCGAAAAAATGCCGCAATTGTGTAGTGTACAATTCGGTATTTTTTCAACACTCCTTTTATGCTAAATAAAAATAAATATATTTGTACATTCCGCATCTTTTTATAAATTATTTAACATTGTATCAATTTATTTTGCAGAGATCGAGATAGAGACCGGGAGAAGAATTATAAAGAAAGAGAAGTGGAAAAAGAGAAGCAGAGGGAAAGGGAGAAGAAAGGATTGCCACCTATTAAAAAAGAAAATCTTAGCGGTGAGTTTATAATTTTTTTACTAGAATTTGAGTATACAGCAATTTTTAATATTTTTATCTTCACCACTTTGAATGAAAATTCGAACTACTTTTTATAAGCCTAGTACAATTAAAGCGAACGTGATTTTCCAAAAATGAAAAAATGTTTTTCGAACAGGACAAATAATAAAATTATCGTTGCAAAATAAAACACCATTTGTTAAAGATGACTCACACTGACATTAACTATTAATTTTCATATTTTGTTGTGTAAAGATGTTTTTCGATTATTTTGGTTTTTTGGTTATATTTGATTATTTTGTTATATTGGATTTTTAATATTTTATAAGTAAACCTGGACCAAATTAAATAGAAATTAACAAGTGATATACAAGTTTTATCTATCTAGAGCGCTGGTTCCCAACCAGTGGTCCACAGAAACCTAAATATGGTCCGCAGACGATTTTAATTTTATGACTGGGGATGGTGAGGCGAAGTTTTTGTTTAATTACAATACCTACATGCATAGTGGTCCCTGCTACCAAAAATGATATAAAAGTGGTCCTTGATTAAGAAAAGGTTGGGAACACCTGATCTAGAGCGATGTAGTTGAGGCCGGTCGTGGCGTGGGCACAAAGTGTGACTGTTAACGCGACTGATTGTGGGTTCGATCCCCACTCGAGGAAATGAAATATTTACTTAAATTTATGTTTCTATTTCTTCGCTCTGTCAAGGCAAAGCGCGGCGTTGAGTTCCGCCATTTAGCACGCAAAGAAGGTATTCGTGCACCGTAAATGCAGTTTTTATACAGCGTAAATTCTGATCTTGCAAGAATTCCAGGATAAAAAATAGCCTATATGTTGCTTCAGAACCCTCTCTACTTTTCAATGTTAGTCCTATAACACCAGAGATTACCCCGCAAAACAGAAAGAAAGAAACTATATGAATTAGGTAGGGTAGGTAAAAAACGGTTATTTTGAAATCACAGACAGACCCTCCAATTTTATTTATATAGATAGAACCAAATATTACAAAAAAAAGACATAGTTTCTTATAAATTTCTTACGAAGTGAAATAAACACGGCGTTTCTAAAATACGTATGTATACTGTACGAATTTGTCGAATACGAATTAATTAATCGACGTTTATAACGGTATTCGGTCCCTGAGAAATTGCAAGCACTAATCACATGTTTCTTATTTTCAAAATTTCAGTATGCAGTACAACACTTTGGGTGGGCCATCTTTCTAAGCTAGCCACTCAGGAGGAACTATCAGACCTCTTTGGAGCTCACGGTGGTGTAGTCAGCATAGATGTGGTGGCGCCTCGTGGTTGCGCCTTCGTGGTGATGGAGAGACGACGGGACGCTGCCAAGGCCAGGGCCAAGTTGAACAAACACAAGCTGCACTCTAAGGAAATAACGGTTAGTGTGTGACAGTGTTTTAAGATTTTATTCACTAGCTTTTACCTGTGATTTCGTCTGCATCGTGACATATTGTGGTACAATTTTAGTGATGTAATATAGCCTATAGCCTCCCTTGATAAGTAGACTCTGACACAAAAAGAAATAATTTAATTTGAAATAGTAGTTTATAAAATTAGAGTGAGTAAGTTTGTTTGGTAAAAACAAAATCAAGTAAAATTAGTATTCATGTGGTTTTCATATACATTCTACGGCATCTGATTGTAAATCGGACGGTTATTGGTTCAATCCCATAAAAGAAAAGAAAAAAGAGGATCCCTTTGTCTGCCTTGAAGTGCAGGAAAAAAACTTAACGCAATTTTTTTTTTTAAAGCAAAAACAAATATATTTAACAGGTGGCATGGGCAGCCGGCAAAGGTGTCAAGGGGCGCGAATGGAAAGACTACTGGGAAGCGGAACTAGGTGTTGCGTATTTACCGTGGGCCGCGTTGCACGCCAGGTGGCTGCTCGGTGCCTTGTCATTGGACGCTTTGGAAGATGGCGGCGCCGTGGATGAAGAGACATTGCCACCGTGGTTGCCGCCACGGGTAACAACAAATGTTTTTTGTTTTTTTTAGCTTAAAATAATTGTTTTGTGTTCTATCATATTAATGAATGCCCCCAACTTTGTCGAAGAGCCCAGCGCAATTATATTTATATTTCCATCAATAACAGTAACTGTGGAAGCTTGGAAGTTCTTAAGTACTATGGGTATTCGTTGCAATCACAAAACAACCTCGGTTGCTACAATTTTTAAAGGAAGCCTTAAATATATATTTTAGCACGGTCCTATTATAAGATTATGTAACCAAATCTAACACTAATAATTCTCTTATAGCCACCTCTATTTTTAATCTATAAATCTTTAATTTTACACCTTTGTCATGTCACTTCTATCTAACATCTAACTTCTGTACACACACTACACTCGGTAGTAAGCTATAGAATGATATGTTTAGCTCGCGATCAAACTCTGACGGTACTTAATTATATATTTTTCCTGTTCTCATCTTTAAAAAAATGTTTTTGTCTGTTTGGCGGCTTGTCTGCGTTAATTCACGATTTATATGCAGTTTCTACTATTGTATTTCGGCAAACTTCCCTTCACATCCCCTCAACATTTAGTGTTTGTTTTTTTAGTTCCATTTATATAAAAAAGTTATATAAATATAAAATATTCGGTTCAACAAAAATGCTACAATTTTTTTATTATTGAAATGGCTATGGCTGAATATTATTGTCATTGAAATAATAACCTTATTAGAACACGAAAGTAATTTTGATTAGTAAATTGATAATATTGTAGTTCTAGCGGGCGCAGCCGCGAGACGGTCGCTAGTAAAATAATATTTACCAATAATCATTTATTATTCCATCACAGATAATACCAAAAACAATGGGCGAGGGACTACCAATGTTACCAACAATGGCTGGCGCGTTACCAATGCCGCCCACATCGTTACCGTTACCGGCGATGCCCACTATGCCAGCGTTACCAGCGATGCCTGCAATGCCAACAGTACCTGTACGAATGCCGCCACCAGGGTAAGAAAAATGCGCTGCCATAGCGACGTGAATCTCACTTAATACAAAAGTGTGTATTGTCAAACCTGGTATTGTATGTTATAAGTGCGGCACGGCGCCTGCCTGTAAACTCTATGGTTTTTATTTTATGATATTTAAATCCTTTTCATATTTCTGTTCAAGGTAAGGCGCTGTGTTAAGTTCCACACAATGTCTCGTCATGTCACACAATGTCTCGAAAATGTAAAAATCAGGCGGTGCTTGTGTACCTAGTGTCGTAACACTAGGTTCCCTGTGTCTACCATTTGTGGGATACAGTGTGAAGCTAAATGAGCTTTTTAAGTAAATTATGAAAAAACCTTAAGTAAATTACCTGTACAAAAAAAAATTATGTTTCATTCATATTACAGTATGCCGGGTGCTTTGCCACCGGGATTAGGAGGTGCAGTGCCGCCGTTACGACCACCAGTCCCTGGTGAGTATTAATATATAATATTTTTAATAAAAACAATTAAAATATCACAAAGTGTAAATTGTGTAACACTAATGTAATCTTGGAATTTAATTTTTACTGTACTAATTTACTAACCGCTATTTCTTGTATGAATAATATACGTATTTATATTTTTAAAGGCCTCCCGCGTGAAGGTGCATTGCAACAAGCTGGTCTATTAGGCTTTCCTCCCGGCATGCCGCCGCAACCAGGTTAATATTCTTATTCTCATTTTGTATTTAATAGCTTGGCTTCAATTTCCTGTTTTTGAATATATTCAAATTCAAATTCAAAATATTCTTTATTCAAATAAACTTAAAAGCACTTT